>CAUYOR010085065.1:0-15141 GCA_963573925.1 Callimico goeldii | reverse complement strand
AGCTAATTTTTTGTATCTTTAGTAGAGACGGGGTTTCACTATTTTTGACCAGAATGGTCTCGATCTCATGACCTCGTGATCCACCCGCCTCGGCCTCCCAAAGTGCTGGGATTACAGGCTTGAGCCACCGCGCCCGGCCTGGGTGACATTTCTTAACAAGATACGTGTGGATAGATTTCATGCTATTCAAATGGTCATAATGGGTAGAAATAACTATTTTTATTATATTCCTTTGAACTTGAGGAAGAGTGGAAGGAGTGCATTTAAGGTTGCCCACAGGAAGTAAGAGTTGGGAGACAAAAAGATGAACTCTCCTGAGAAAATCTATGTCCTTTCACTTCTTTTCAAGACTTAAATTACAAACAACATTCTCTGCTGCCCTCTAGAGGTTCTACAAGCCATTAGTGAGGGTTGTTTAAAAAAAAAAAAGAAGAAAAAAAAAAAGGTAAGCAAGGGAAGTAAGCAAATAAGTTTTACCTTCAATGACAAAGAAAATGGAACATATCATTTGGTGAATCAAATACAGATTTAAACTGAGTGAAATAATAAATTAGTGCTGGAATAAATATAATATGTAATAATATATAATAAATACATAAATATGTAACATTTATAATTTAAACATACATCTTTAAATTGGTATTTAATTGTTAAAGTTTAAAACAATTCAGTTCCAATTGATAAACTGTTGTCTTTTCACAGCATTTGGCTCTAGTTTTGTTGGTGATTTTCATTGGGTTTGTTCCAAGGATTGGCAAACATAATGTGTTCACTGATTTTTCTTGTTGACCTCCTGTTTCTTCATGACATGTGCTGTCCATGATTCAACTATAACAATGTCTGTTACCAATGATTTGTAAATTTGCATTTCTTAGATTACCTTTCTAGTGTTCCTGAAAGGGCAAGCCAAAGTTCCAACTCCTCAGATTTCTTCGTATTTCAACTCGCTCTGACCACAACTCTAGTGAGTGGTTATCATAATCCCTGTTTTTACAATGACCTAACTGGGTTACACAGAAGTTAAGTGACTTTACCAATATCATGGAGCTAGTAAAGGGTTGTTTGGGAATTCAAAGCAGTTTGGCCCAACTTGGAAAAAAAAAAAGTTCTCTTCTCTCTACACATTAATGCTACCTGAAAATAATTGTTTTTTTAAAAATGTATTTCACCAGAGCTTCAAAGCCATGCCTAATATTAGGCACCTTTCCCCTAAGCTCAGTTACCCTTCTATATTCTCCACTGTATGTCATGGAACTACCAGCCACCCGCTAATGAAGCTGTAAGTCTTCTACGTGGCCCTAACCTTCTTCTCATCCCCTTTGGCCCGTAAGTAATCACTCACTTTTGATGTGAACCTTGACTGCTCTTCAATTAGCCTCCTGCCCTGCGATCACCTTGAAGCAGGCCAATGCATGAAGTACAGTAGCCCCCTAATGCCACCCTTAAACCAGGCTCTTTCCCTCCAAATCAGCCCCTGTACCGATGTTAGCATGATTTTCTCTAAGCACAAATTTAACAGTGGCATTTTTGTGCCTCCTCTTTTCTCCAGTCTCATTTATTATTCCTCATTCCCTTCAAATCTGGCTTCTAGCCCCACTGCTGTAAGAGACTGCTCCCACCATTCCTTTGTTCAACAAATATTTGTCAAATGCCTATTTGGTGGAAGGTTCAAGGTCTATCGGGGGAAAGAGGAACTATTTTAGCCATAAGTAACTTAAAGCCTAATAAGGAATCCTATATATAAACAGGTAATGTGTGAACCATTTTAAGTATCTTGGAACAATAGAGGAAGCTGAACTTGCCTAACGGGGAAATCTCCAATAAGAGGATATTGAGCTGAGTCTTAGAGAGAAATTAATTTGCAGCAGGGTATGGGGTAGAGGGTATGCAGACAGAGCAATGCATAAAACTAAAAATGTAGCAACTAGCAGATAAGGCTTGTAAAGGTGACAATTCTTGCATGCTTTGCTAAGGTGTGCAGATGATGAACAGCATTAATGTGATTGTAGGCAAGAGAACAATTTGGATTTGTAAAATACCACTTTGGTAGCAATGTGGGAGGGTGGAATGGAGAGGGCAAAGATAAGAAACAGATTTATAGGGAAGATCTTGCAATTGTTCAAGTTGCAGATGATGAGCGCCTGGACTAGCAGAGTGTTGGCAGAATAAAATGGAGATTTTAAAACATGTAAGATGTAAAAATCGGAATATGAGATATTCAAAAACAGAGCTTTGTTCAATGATACATCTCAAACACCTCAAGCAGTGCCTACCAAAAGTAGATGCTAAATAAATATATGTAGGACTCTGGGAAGATGACGGTGTCACTAGTTTCTGAGTATTCTTAAATCTCCCCCCAAAACAGGCATAACAACTATCCCCACTTCACCCCTCTTCTCTCAAGTTACTCTTTCTCTATTCTTTCTGTGTTTAAACATATTTCTTCATTATGAATATCACATATTTTAATTACTTGTTTACATGTCTATTATCCCTAAATGATTCAGAGCACTTTAAGTTAGCTGATGACATTCAGGATTTAACTGTTTCACCTTCCATGTCTGGTCTTTATTTCCTGTCACTTTGTTGGTCTAAAAAAGAAATACAGCATTTAAGAATATGCTGTTTATGAGGAGTCTGAATATTTATAATGGTAGCAAATAAAAATTAATTTAAAGTTTGCAATAGGCAAAATTGTAAAATGTATTTATGAAAATTGGCATTAATAAAATGAAAAATAATGTTAACATCATTTTTATTGAAATAAAAACTGTATAGAGACAAGTGAAAAAAATAATTTATTACAGATTCTTTTACACGTTAACATGGAACATTTATACATATATTGATGTGCCAATATGAAATACTAAATTTAAAGGCAAACATTTTTACGCAAAAGTAGTTGCACTCTATTTTATAAAGATAGATATTAATAAGTTATCAGAGACATTTAAGAACTAGAGGCCAATTATTCCAATAGTAATGCATTCTATGCTGAAATTAAACTAAGTTTTCTGAACATGATGTCCTGGATATAATCATATTCTTCTAAGCTAAGGAAAGGGAGCTCATTGCTGAGAATACCAGGCCGAGAAGGGCTTCCGCAGTAGTATCCCAGCGGAGTGTTTCCAGGTCTGTTCTTGGATGTGGTCGGAGCTCCCAACATTTAGCCTGAACTAATGTAACAGCTCAGTGTGAAACAATGCAGCTTTCTATAACAGCAGCCTGTGGTTAATGAGATTTCATACAGGGGATACAATTCCGAATGATAGCATTTTAGAATTATAATTGCCACATGATTTGAATTAGTAATCAAATACTTTAATAACAGAAATGTGTATTTAATATTTCTGAAAGGAAAGTAGCATACTTCAAAATAGTCACTATTTTCTCAGCATGATATATTAATTCTTACTTTGGGAGTCTGAAAATAAATTGCATTTTTCTCCTAAAACTTAGAATTCACTCCTTTAGAAAATGATTTCTATAATGATATGCACCAACATGATATAAACTTTATTACATATTATAGTCATTAAAATATACATATATATGGAGCACTAAACAGATTTGGTAAACCATGATACAAATATACACATGGCCAAATACTGTTCAGTTTCATTTAATTAAATTCAACAAATATTTATTGGGTGCCCACTACTTGCAGATCACCATGTTAGGTAACGCTTGTAGTAGATATTAAGACATATGAAGCTCACATCATCCACATCAAAAGCCAAACTTTAGATAACATACTAAAGCCTAAAACATAATCAGAAGCAGAGCTAAAGTTGAATAATGGATAGTGAAAGATATACCCAGAAGAAAAGCTTGGGGTAGTCAACAAAGACAAAGCAAAATCTGTATCCACGGGGAATAACTGCTCCTGGGCTTGGCACGTGTTAAGAGAAAACTGGAACCTAATGTGCACTCCTCTTCACCGCGCAATCCAAGATTCAGTCATCATCCTGCTTTGTGTCCTTGAAAAAATATAAGAAATGAGGGATTGATTTTCAGTGATCATGAAGTTTATCATATCAATTAAATGTATTTTTCTTTTTATGAGGATGTGATCCATGTTCACATCCACCGTTTCTGTAAATGATTTCCAGCATAATTCTGGGAAAAACAGGACCACCCAACTAAGATGACCAACATTTGAGGTAGCTATGGTTTGGTTTATCAGAAGAACATCAATAAGAACCTCATAGGAAAATGACTTAATGTTAAACCAGGTGAAAGAAGATACATATTTCAAATCCTGTCATTCTATTCCTCTTTAGAAACTGTTATGCTCTAAAAGCATTTTTAGGGAATGTATACATACTAAAAGAGAAATATAAGCATGTAGTCTTATCTCCCAGGAAGAACCAACACATCAACAGGGTAACAAAGTATCAAACTTGCTTCTGATGCCACACATTACAAAAGGCTAGGAAGAGGCTAGCCGTGACCTTAGTGTGTGCAGTGCCTCTGTCAGAGGCGTGGTTCCACTTTGGATGTGCCGCTGTTCTGAAGTCCATTCTAACACATGAGCTCTACCTGGAGTATAACCACGGTACTAGAAAGAAATTACATCTTCCCTGAAGAATGACTCAGATTCTAGCAAGTCAAAAGTCCCTAATCTATCTAGGAGAAACAGACAACGGACTAGGATTTCCAGAATCCTCCAGTCACTCCATAGGAAGATAGCTTGGCCCTTAAAAGGATCTCAAGCTTCATGGTTAAGAAACCTCCCATGAACTACACCCCTTACTTAACCATGATGGTGATCTCAGAACCAACATAGGGAGCTGAGGAGAGGGGCCAGGTGAGCCCCTCACAGCCCACTTACCTTTGAGCCAGACAACAGCAGAGGAAAACCAAAACAACCACAACAGCAAGAAAAAAAACAAAAACAAAAACAGGCATTCTCAATCCGGGGCTTTGGTTTTCATTTCATTAGAGGACAAAAGTCACTAAAGCATCCCTAAAAAGTACTTATTATTGTAAGTGGCTCATTAACATTCAGTTATTTCTGCTGCTTTACTTAAAAGTTAATTTCTGTTAGCAAGAATTCCTTTCAATGAAATACATTTTCAGCGATTATGCTTTAGTTTTCCGTATTTACACTCTGTCTTAAGTACACAAATTATGCTTTGGTTAGTCATACCTCTGTTCCTGTATTTTTTCTGGATAGAAACCAAACTTGCATCGGTTCTTTTTTGCCCTTCATGGACACTGGGCCTCTGTGCTCCAAATGGAATTGTGGATCTGAATTTTCTGGAGACATAAGACACCTAAAAGACAAGGGAAGGGGAGTAGGAACAGAGGTACACAAAGGTTTTTATGGAGACGGTGACAGGTACCATGTTAGAAATGGAGACGGCAAGAACAAATGCTGAAGTTGTACTGAGAGGTAACTCAATGCTTTCAAACAATGATCATATCGAGCTTTTCTAAGATGATGTGAAATCACATAAAATAGAAATAATGACACAATCTTCTCAAAAAATAAACAATTCTACAAGCGTGGGGAAGAGTGGAGGTGATAACTCTTTTAAAGCAACAAAACCTCTCAGAGAATATGTGGTTTACATACAGAGACACATTTCCTTTGCAAATCAGTAAATACCAAGACATTTTCTCTCACCTGTATGTATATTCAGACACATTTATTTTTCCCTTTTCTCCTGTGGTTTCTGTTCGACTTGTGAGGTTGACAGTATTTCCAAAAAGACAGTATCTAGGCATCCGCTGTCCAATGACACCTGTTACTACCTCTCCAGTGTGTATCCCTATTGTTATCTGCAAAAAACAAAGCTTTGCTTCAATCACTTTGATCACCAACACATGATTTTTTTAAAAATTGTACTTTAAGTTCTGAGATACGAGTGCAGAACGTGCAGGGTACATAGGTGTATATGTGTCATGGTGGTTTGCTGCATCTATCAACTCATCGTCTAGGTTTTAAGCCCTGCATGCATTAGGTATTTGTCTTAATGCTCTCCCTCCCCTTGCCCCCAATCCCCCAACGGGCCCTGGTCTGTGATGTTCCCCTCCCTGTGTCCATGTGTTCTCACTGTTCAACTCACACTTATGAGTGAGAACATGTGGTATTTGGTTTTCTCTTCCGGTAACACATGAATTTTTGCTTACTTTATATTGCAGAATAATGTAGAGTCATCATGTAACATCGTAAGAGATCTCTATAAGAACTCCAAGCATATCACAGACTTCAAAAGCCCTCATGAAATCTTTGTCTCCTTAGAGAAATATCTTGACTCAAGAGAAACATTTGAGTCTGAAGATTTCAAAGATGTGAATCTAGTAACTTACATGAGACATGAAAGAGATTTAAAAATAAACTACAAGAGGTTTATTTTTTCATAAAGGTATAAGAAGTTTTCTTCTTATCCCCATGACTTTCAGTACATGGAACAGACTAGATAATTTCAAATAGGTGGACGAATCTCCATGCCTATGAAAGAATGTAGTGCAGTGGGCTGGATGAAATATTTATAGTCTTTGTTGTCAAGATGCCCTTCTTTATATACATTATTGATTTTCTGGTCAACAATATGAATCAATTGTCCAAAAAGGTTTACACACCATCATTACAATATGTACTTCACTTACTAACCTGAACAGATTCACCATCTACTTGAACCTGGCCAGCAATTTCCATCATGTCCAAGGCCAGGTGGCAGATGGATCGTGCATGGTGAATGCATGGCTCTGGTAAACCACTCACTGTCATATACTTGTCACCAACAGTCTCCACCTAACATAGTACATATATTTAGATGGTCACTGGTTAGCATAAAAAAGACTGTTTCATTTGTTACCCCAACAAAAAACATATTTTTTTTCAAGGTTACCAGTAACTTTAAACTTCTCTCCTCCTTTAATTCTCTTAAAATTCTAATACATTTAACTCCAACAAAATGAAACCTTGTAATTACTTATAATTTACACACATGACAGGCACTTAGGGTCTTTGATGATGGGTAGGTACAGACATAGAATTCTTTTCTTTCAGTAAACAATTAAATTCTCAACTCAGATCTATCTAATAATTCAGAAGAATAATTTTTTACTTCATTTCTCCCTAAAACGGTAATGGGTTGACGGCACAGAGAGCCACCATTCGAAGTTCAGTGATTTATCATGGTCATTAAGCATTTATTTTTATGATGTGCTCACCACCTGCTACAGTGTACCTCAGAAAATGACTATAAAATAGTCCTTGTGTAATTATACTACCCCAGACACCTAGGGATGGTTTAGTTAACATTCTTGTGTTTATGTAGCAATATTCCACTGACTTTTTTCCAATATTATATTTATTTTTAAATGAAACGAAGGGCATGAATGCCTTATAAATGTTTATCTTCTTCAAGTTGATGTTAACTAAACGCAAATTTGAGCCCTCAACACCCTTCTCATGCTCCATGATTTCCTTACTGTACAAAGCATTTATATTTTTCAGTAAGAATGTCTCTTGCAGAGCACTAAAATGAATGCTGCATTTATACTAAATGTGATAAACAGCCTGTCCAGGCTTGTTAGCCTAAGTGCAAATAAGATGGTGAACACTTCATTTTAACCAGGGAATCGCCCACTCCATGAATCATTCATTTCGGTTACATGGAAGAGGCAGTTTTATAACAAGAGGCAATTATTTAAGAAAATGGTAAAGCATTGAATACACGGAAGCTCACTGTACTCAAGGCTGCAGTGCTGGAGTCAGAGACCTGTGACAGCATGGCCTCCGGATGGGGAGGTTCAGAACACCAGCCTCTGGATAGCTCTATAGTCAGCAATGATGAAGACTTGCCTTATAAACAAATGGGTTTTTCCGGGAATCAGTCAGGGTGTCAAATCTGGTGTAGAGGTCGTTGAGAAGGTTTACGATCTTCATGGCCCCTTCTCCAGATGCATGCTTGCTACAGAAAGCATTGAAGCCCACAATGCCACTGAAGAGGATGGTCACATTGTCATATCTTTTGGCAGGCACTGGACGCTTGTGCCGCAGCTCATTGGCAACAGACGGAGGAAGGACAGAATACAGCAATCTGTTCAGTGGGGTCAGGAGAAAGCCACTGTAAGAAATGCTGGGAAAGCCTTTAGTGCTTCTGCTGTCTCTTTCACACAAGTGCAATGTCATTTATACTTTAAAGGCCTGGATTCTGGTAGGACATCCTCTAAAATTAGCATCAAATATTTGCCCTATTTATAAGCAAGGACTTAAGAAAATATAAATTATTTGTTCATTCTAACCACATAAATCATCTGCAAGCCCAAACTAGTTCAAATCAAATCAAAATAAGCCAAGCAAACAGACAAAACAAAAACACTGGTAGTAGAAAATCAAAGTTTTCATTTCTAGTCCTGTATTCTGACCCTGCTATTATGATAGTTTCAGTATGAAGACTGTCACTAACAACACCTAAAACATGGTATGAATAGCACAATAATAGAAACGGGTTTGCCTCTTAGAAGAAGAAATATACCTTGATTTTGGAAAAGTAATATTAAGAGAAGCAGAATTTCTCTCCAGTCATATTCATGCCTCACTCCTCCATAGAAGAAACTGATAAAACCAGGAGAAATTGCTCTAGACAATAAAATATTTTATTTGTTTAGGCACAACTGAGACTACTACAGTGGCATCGGGGGTCATGCTAAGGGGACAGAGGTGGTAAGCACACAGGAGAAGGATGACAGTTGATGAATTTAGAGGGAAAGAAGCAGAAACTGGACCTATGGCCTCTAGATTAGAAGACTCAAGAGGAACAAATGAGAACTTACTGCCTTTTTTCTTCCTGCCTTTGTTCTAAAGCGAAAGGGCGTATGTGGGAAGTTTACATACACAAAATGGAGCTGAGCTCTCAGTGTTTTTCCTAGTCATAATAGAATTTCTCCAGTCTTTCATTTTCAACTTTTAAACATTGAATGTTTTATAAAATATTAAAGTTATTTTGAATAGTAAGTATGAACGGTAGAACTACTTACCTTCAAAGGAAATGAATAGCGAATGGTTTCTAATGACATCGCCTTGAAAACCAAGTATCTACAAAAACCAAATTCTAAACCTAATAATCTAAAAAATCATATAAGGATTCTTGAAGTGCAGTAACTCAAAATGGTGCAGATGGTTCCTGAATGTGAAACCCACCTTGGGGAATTCAAACAAAGAAGTAGTCCTGTGATAAGTACTTATCAGCTACTCTTATTAAAGATAAGTCCACTGTTTAATAACTCCCAGGAACTCCCAGTTTTGGACTCCCGGTCTGGGAAGAGAAGCTAATACTCTGCTTAAGCTGACAATTTAGGAAAAATGTGAATTAAGAGCTTTTTCAGTACAGAATATCTGGATATTTCATAACTTAAAGGATACATTCTTTATAGTACTGGTCATTTATCTATTTATCATGAATGTAAATACTAGTATATTGAGTCACAATACAAAATGAAACCTAAATGGTTTTCTAATACAAAAAAAAGTAACAGGATATTGAGTAACTCAAGACTACAAACTAGTGTGACTTTCAACCTTAGTCCTAAGGTCTTAGAAGCTCCACAAAATGCGTAATATTCATAGATGAAATTGTGGCACATACCAATAAAGCATACACTTTGAGTTATTTTTCTAGAAGTGAGAGAATTTGAGCTACCTGCTCCATATATTTTCTGAAATTTGCAAAATACCTGGGTGGATTAAACTGGGTGCAAGTTAGGACCTTCAGAAAAGTAGAGTGGTCTTAAGGGAACTAACTACAGCTTTCAGTTTCATTACACAAGGCCAAGACACGTGAATTAAGAAGGCGTAAATATAGACAGGTGTGTAAAATGGCATTCTCTATTTCACCCCTGCTGTTAATAGTTAACTGATGTGTTTACTTGTGTGCACAGCATCCATCCATGGGCAACTACACATGTATCAATGCAAGAGAAGTGTACAAAGCAATGCTGTTAGCAATCCTTGGGTGAGGAAGTAGACTGAAATAGTTCTTATGAGAAGTAAGGCAGATCAGTTTCACTTCTCCAACAAGATAGCTTCCTATTATATAAACATTAAAAAATGAACACATCAGAACCTGGGTAAAACAGCTTATAAATATCAGTGATGTGGTGCTTTTAATCAGCATATGAAAGCAAGGCCAAGTAGTATGCATGCTATGTATTTATTTAAATACATTTCTTGAAAATGAAGTATTATCTTTCATGTTTTTGCCCAATATTTCATAATTTAATCCACCACTCATAGAAATACATTTTATATTTTGATATTTTTGCTAATGTGTGCCACTATAGATATAATTATTGTCATTACATATGATACTACAATTTGTCAGATTCATTTCTTTCTAGCCCTAAGTTCAAGGTCCCAGAAAAGACATTTGTAAACATGTAATGGCCGATTCTAAGTTCATAGTGCAGAGCCGCTCCCTGCACGTGGCAGTCCCTGGCATACTGAAGATGGATAATATATAACTCTTGTATGAAAGAATGCATGCATAAATGATAAACTTTAATTTTTGAACTAAATTTGAATTTGAGTTATTCTCATGATTTTCAATAAGATATTTTGGCATATATTATTCCAACTTGGCTCCAAAAAATAGATGTATTTCCACTCTCGTTAAGACTGGCTTATTTCCTTAAGCATAATTTCTTTTTAAAAGCAATGTGAAGGATTTTATTTACTACTCCAGAGCTATTACAGCTCCCATGGCTGGTTCTCAGTCTTAAATATAGTAGAGTCACAATATATTATGAGTAACAGTGGAGCCCCAAGCGGTATATTCTTACGTATCTGTCTTTTTCTTTTCATCTTCCAGGGCTCTTAAGGTGAGCTGCAGCCTGTCGGTGAGGATTTCCAGTTCTTGGGTGAGTTTGTATTCCTCTCTAAATTGTTCTCCCAAAAGAACAAGATCGCGCGTGGCATCATGCAGAGGGATGTCACTTAGATACAGCCCTCTCCTTGTCAAATCATCCAGGTTCATGACACTGTCATATGGAGAAATGAGGCAAGATCAGTCTCAACTTGTGTACATGACAATGCAACCCTGATTTCTGTAAAGCAGTCTGATCCTGCCACCTCCTCCTATTCAAAAGATCAGGCTGAAGACAATAAAATTATGGAGAATTGAACAAAGATTGTGAGTTTATTTTCTTAGATTTTTAAACATCTACCAAAAAGCAGTGAACTTGAGAAGCATTTTTGCCAGGTTGCACTTTTTGGTTCCATCAGTCTAAAATGAAAGGATCATGTAGAAAACATCTCTGTGATAAATGTTCAGGTATGTAATATAGGCTGTAATTTATTATTCTCAAATTTTTTCTCATTATAAGGAGAGGAAAAAATCTATCTTTATCCTCTTTCTCAGGAATAATGATGCTTCTTTTGAGAAACTACTTCACCTTGCTTTCTGAATTCTATGAATTTTGTAACTGGTTATTTTTCCCTTTTGGATACAATGACTAAAAATTCCCAACCACATTTATGACCCATCCTCAGCACGTAATTTACATATCTAAGGCTACGTACCATTCTTACTTCTGGCTCTCATGTCTTCTAGTCTCATTTTCTTTGACAAACTTTTCTCATGTATTTGAAGTATTATTAGATCTTGTGGCATTTTTATGCAACATCATTGTACCTTGTGTCATTTTCCCAACGACATAATAATGTTTATTATTTCAATGATGATCTGATCAGTAAAAAGTTAATTGCTTTTTTAAAATGTACTCTTTGAAGCTGGGCACGGTGGCTCATGCCTGTAATCCCAGGACTTTGGGAGAAGAAGCGGGCAGATCACTTGAGGCTAGGAGTTCGAGAACAGCCTGGCCACCATGGTGAAACCCTATCTCTACCAAACGTACAAAAATTAGCTGGGTGAGGTGGCTTACGTCTGTAGTCCCAGCCACTGGGAGGCTGAGGCAAGAGAATTGTTTGAACCTGGGACACAGAGGCTGCAGTGAGGTGAGATCCCGCCACTGCATTCCAGCCTGGGCTACAGAGCCAGATTCCATCACAAAAAAAAAAAAAAAAAAAAAAAGTACTAATTGATTAAAGTGACCTAAGATTATTTCATTGGCTTGAATTTTTTTAACGCAATGTCATTACTTCTGGTCACTTAGAATAATAATTACTCTAAAATGACAAAATTTAGTTATGATTTTGGATAATATGGGATTAATAATTTGAAGAATTTTGAATTAATCCTATCTAAAATTCTTCAAAAAGGGTGACTTTGCAGAATTTTGAATTAATGCAATATATTCTCAGTAGCAATGTTCATAAAGCAAAGCAAAAATTAGAATGCTCATAAAGAAAATTAAAAAATCAAAGATTTTATTAATGAAACACACAGTCTTTTTAGACTTTGTTGAGATGGATATGTAATACCATTTGCAGAAAAAGACACATCTGGAAAGAAGCTAGATCATTGGCCAAAGGTATATAAGACCTGCTCATGAGCAGAGAAAAAACTTGATAGTAAGTTCAAAAATGAATGGTTAAAAAGCTCATACTGAGCTACAAAACTTAATCCAATCATAAAGGTTTCATGATTCTCAAAATGTCTTTTATCATTATTTTAATGAACTATTAAATGTTTCCTAAATTTAAACTAATTGTCTTAGAATTATTTATTTTACAAGTAAAACTACTTTTAATTGAGCTTTTGTCTACGTAGTGTGAGTAAAAATCTTCCCACATACATGTACATGTCCTGTAGAACAATCTGCAATTTTCTCACTAGGTGACCAATGTCTGCATACAGCAATATACAAATAAACTCCAAACTTTCTGCTTTTATTTCTGAAGAAACCTTTCTTTGCATGAATAGAAATTGCCCCTAATGAGAAGCTGATATTCTCCTAAGCTGCAAAGAGGCAGAAGAAGAAAACACTTACTGATAGCAGATGGGACATCTTTAGATCAATGTAGCTTATAATTTTTTTAAAAAGGGTTTATGTTTCCTAATTTTGTTTCTTTATTTTCATGATATTTGTTACTCATGGAAAAGACATCTATATCCTTATATTGTCTGATATATTATTCTTATATGTTATAGTTAAACAATATTTAATCTTGAATATATTTATCAAAAGATTAACTACATATTATTCTATTATCCTAATATATATTCTAATATATTACAAATTAACTATATATTATTCTTATATATTATTATGTAATGTGTAATACAATAGTAATAATATGAAAGGAGGCTAGTACAAAGTTTATTATATTTTTCAGAAATTTTAAGATCACATTTTTAAGTGCAAAGTGATCATGGTGGAATTCAAATTAAATTTTTAACCAATAGCTCACCAAAACATGCTTTCTTAACCACGTTACTAGATAATGCACATATACTTTGTTTATACAAAATTATGAATACACAGAATATCATCTCACAATAATCCCCACAGTTATCTTTTCTATTGTTCTGAAGTAAATTCAGACATAATTTTTATATTCTGAATTTCCGTGTATTTCCTAGTAAAATGCTTTCCCAAATTGGAAAAAGAACTATCTGTAGTTTTATTTTTCTCTGATGTTTATTAAAAATAACATTTTACCTACATTTTAATTGAATAACATATTTGGAACAGCATATTTGGATTAGAGTAGGTAAATATTTTTAATTTAAAATAGTTCAAACCCAGAAATAATGAGAGTCCTTTTAGATTTTTTGCTAACATACTATAGAAAAGATAATATTTTTTGGTGTCAAATACCTATGTATTTATTATGCCATCCTATTAGATGCTTTATAAAATTGCTTACCTAATGCCTGTTTTGAAGGTACAAAATGTTACTGCAGATTATTTATCCCTTGGTCTAATGGCATAAACACTGCAAATGTATAAAGATACAGCAAATAACAGAGTATGTGATTTCTTCTGAGTTTATTAGCAAAATATTAAATAATATTATCCTTGTTATAAAGTAATACATAACAAGGATTGTAAAATCTAATTACACCTCAGAGAATATGTAAATGTAAAGAAATAAAATATTACAGCATTCCTTTGTTAGCTAAAGATAGGTACTGAGAGCCATTATAATTAATCTAAAAATTATTACCTTGGCGAACACAGAAAAAGTATGCTATCTGCTTCAGGTAAGTAGATCATTTGACCCTTGAGACGTAAGCAGCTGATTTCAGTCCCAGTCAGCTCATCTTCACATTCTAATTTCTCTACATCCAACAATCCTTCCTTGAAAAGGCCAGACATAACCATTAACAAATGCCTTTCTTTGTACCGAACAATTCAGTAACAAGAAGGACACACGTATCTCATTTCCCACCAAATCACAAAGCAGAGTAAGTGCTTCATTAGAACAGGAGAGGGCCTTTCATCAGAGCTCTGCCCGTAATAAACCTAGTGGCTACCTTGCAGCCCTGCAGAAAAGTGACTCATCTCCTCTGAATTCAGGACAGTAACTGTGCTACTCTTCATATATTTATTTCAAGCTTTTGTGAATCTTTTTTATCCCCCTGATTTTCCCGTGTGGTTACAACATACATTACCAGACTACCAAAGAATGAACCAAGCCTCCCTATTCCCCAACCCTGCAAATAGTCAGTTCTGAATGCAGAAAGGATTAACTGGGTACTCTAGGAAACTGGCTTTTGCTGTATCTGTCCCAAGAACAGAAACTATGAGACATCAGCACTATCTAAATTATCAACTGTGTGAATATTTTATCACTTTTCACCCACAAAAATGCTACTAGGACCAACAGACAATTTAAGAAAGAATAAATAAGTGGTTTTGAGTGAGGTTCAGAAAAAGTCCTTTTTAGTTCTGATTTTGAAATAAAGCATTATAGCTGTACAGGGATAAAAAGATGTTGGTTTTCAGATGTGAAACGACACCATCTCAGAAAGACAGTCTCTAAAATTTTCCTCTGTTAATTTTAATCAGCTGATAGAGTTCCACTGCTCCTCAGGCAAACCAAAAATCAATAGCATTGCCTTTTAATTAGATCTTTTTTTTTTTTTTTGAGACGTAGTTTCGCTCTTGTTACCCAGGCTGGAGTGCAATGGCGCGATCTCGGCTCACCGCAACCTCCGCCTCCTGGGTTCACGCAATTCTCCTGCCTCAGCCTCCTGAGTAGCTGGGATTACAGGCACG
>CAUYOR010085064.1:0-16070 GCA_963573925.1 Callimico goeldii | reverse complement strand
CCCAGACTGGAGGGCAATGGCACAATCTTGGCTCACCACAACCTCCGCCTCCTGGGTTCAAGCTATTCTCCTGCCTCAGCCTCCCTAGTAGCTGGGACTACAGACACACGCCACCATGCCCAGCTAATTTTTTTTGTATTTTTAGTAGAGACGGGGTTTCACCTTGTTGACCAGGATGGTCTCGATCTCTTGACCTTGTGATCCACCCGCCTCGGCCTCCCAAAGTGCTGGGATTACAGGCTTGAGCCACCGCGCCCAGCCATAGTCTAGGCTTTGAGAAAATAAAATATTATAAGTCCCAGTCTATTATTTCATCTTTGTTTAACATTGTAATTGAAACCAGAGGTTTCGATCCCAATAAATAAGGAATCTTCAGATAATTGATGCAGTGCTTTTAAAAATGCAAAACAGACCGGGCACAGTGGCTCATGCTTGTAATAGCAGCACTTTGGGAGGCCGAGGCAGGTGAATCACAAGGTCAGGAGTTCAAGACCAGCCTAGCCAAGATGGTGAAACCCCGTCTCTACTAAAAAATACACAAATGAGCCCAGTGTGGTGTGGGGTAGCTGTCATCCCAGCTACTTGGGAGGCTGAGGCAGAGAACTGTTTGAACCCGGGAGGCAGAGGTTGCAGTGAACTGAGATTGCGCCACTGCACTCCAGCCTGGGCAACAGAGCGAGACTCTGTCTCAAAAAAAAAAAAAAAAAAAGCAAAACACCGGACTGGGCATAATTTTTTGTGTGGCAAAAATTAGGAGTAAGGTGAAAGGTACAAAGAACAGAGAAAGACACACACACACACACACACACACACAATATTAACCATATGGAGTTAAGCTGTTATTTCAAATTACATTTATTCTTATTTTATACCTTGTCATCATGATATTGAGTAGTTTGTATGCATGAAGCTCTCCTCCAACATTCTACTCTAACTACAATGGTTTATTGTTTTATAACCCTTAACCCTGAGACTATGATGCTTGTTTATTGTAGAAAATGGTATTTACTCCTTGTAAGTTTGCCATAAGGAATTAAACTTTCCAGCAACCCTGTAATATTTCACCTGAGCTGAGTATGACTTCAGTGCTCTTCTTTTATTTAAACCAACCAGCAGCACAAGACTGGTATAGTTTCTAGGCATTGGGAAAAAATTATTTGTAAGGTTTTTTCCCCCTGGGCATAAGTTATAGAAGAAAAACAAATACTGATTATAACAGACTCACATTAAAAACACAATACACAATTTAAACTTTTTCTTCCACATCCTGGACTTTTGAGTTATGTAAACCAATATATTGTCCTTTCTCGTTCAGGTGCAGTGGAAAGAATCTTGAGTAATCCACCTTCTGAGGGGGAGGGATGAGGGAGGCAAGGGCGAGGTGGATCAGCAGGGTGAGGCAGGAGGATGGACTAGCTTATCCCTAGTGTTCCGGATACTCTACACTCTTTCAGGGCCTGAGGATACCCCGGACGTTTTCAAGATATCTGGATACCAGCTCTGAGCTAACACTCATTCCTAGAACTCCAGAATGCCACCGCGATACACTGGTCAGAGTGGAAGTGTATGGGGTCAGGGTAAACGGAGCTGTTAACCTGAGTCCACCCCACAGAAGGGCCTGCGAGGTCCCAACCCTATTGTGCATTCTCCTGGTTTCTGAAGGTGTGGAAATCCACAGCACCAGCAGCGCCGCATTCCCGCACCAGATCCTCGATCTCCATAGATTAAGAGCTTTCTTTTTTCCCAGAGGAAGTACCTAGTGTGATTTCCTGCATTCTCCTTCCCTAGTCAAAGAAAATAGAAGCTATACTACCTCCCTGGGATAATTAGAGATGTTAGTGGAACCACAAGCAGTTTGAAATATACAGAATTAGTGATTCCTATCACATAACAGCTAATTCCCCAATCTGGCTGTAGCCAAAGAAAGACAGGCGTTGGAGAGTGGCAGTGGATCACCATATGGTGTGTTAGCGACAACCATTTGCAGCTGCTGCCCCAGACCTGGTTAGATCACGTGCGTCTCCACAGCTGTCTTCCCGGCTGCCTCTCCCAGAGGTTGTCTGTGGCTATCGGTTCTCAACAGCCACATCCCCGGCAGCTCTGGTGCCAGGAGAGACTGCAGACTCCCCCATGGGTGGCTTCTTTTTCCCTCTCATGCCAGATGCCTTTCGTTCCTCGGTGTGTTGCTCACCATGCCTCAGATGCCACCACGCTGGCTCAGTTCACAGATATGATGGAATCTGGTCACAGCTGACACTGGCCTTGCTCCACACTTCCGGGTGATTTCACTCCAAGATACAATCTAAGTGTGGAAGGGAGGGAAAATTTTCCCACAAACAACTATGTCACTCAAAAAAAATGCATACCTGAAGCATAGAAAAATGTACAAAATCCTGGACACAGAGGCTTACACTTGTAATCCCAGCACTTTGGAAGGCCAAGGCAAGAAGATCACTTGAGCTCAGGAGTTTGAGACCAGCTGGGGCAACCTAGTGAGATCACTTCTCTCCAAAACAAAACAAAAAAAACAAAAATTAGCCAAATGTGATGGCACACTCCTGTAGTCCCAGCTACTCCGGAGGCTGAGGTGGGAGGATCAATCGAGTCTGGGAGGTGGAGGCTGCGGTAAGCTGTGTTTGCACCACTGCATTCCAGCCTGAGGAGTAGAACAAGACTCTGTCTCAAAAAAAAAAATCAAAGAAAAATGTACAAAATCATTGTTGACATCTGACTTGCATGTTTCTTTCAACCCATGAGAAGAGAGAAATGTTTTCAGAATGGCTGAACCCAAACAGCACCTTAGTAAGCAAGGACCTTTCCAAGTGGGCATGCGGTGCACCCCCAATGGCCACCTGCTCAAGGCTGGAAGGAGGAAAACCTCTTTCAACCCTCTAGTACTTTCTCTGGCTCGCCTGGATGTCACCTCTAATCTCTGGCCTCCGCTCCTGCAGGAGTCCACCTCTGCCTCCTTAGACTCTGGCACAAGCTATCAGCTGTTCAGTCCCTCAGTTTCTCTCCAGATGAGGAAGGCTGGGGTGGAGATGGACCCACTGGTTGGTGTAATATCGACAAGAAAGACAGACTTTTCATACTGCCAGGATTGATTCCCTCTTGGCGTGTGGCCTGTGTCATGATGCAGAAAGAGCTGTTGTCTGGTGACAAGTCAGATGACCACATGTCCCTTTTGTCACCCTGGTCGGCGTACATCCCGTGCTTCAGGAAGGCAGATATGAGCACAGAGAGGAACGTGCACCCCCACAGTTGTCATTTGTATCTCAGGGTGCTTGCCACCATTTCCCCCTGACTTGGAGTTGGTATTCCAAATTCCATCCCCTCTCAGGCTGATCAATCTTCATTTCTTTGTGCTATAAATCTGCAAGCTTGGCAGTCCTGAAGTTACACTCTGGAGTTAGAAAAGAACCATTTAACCAAGATGCAGCTGGGTATCACTCATGGAGAAAAATCCCAGATAAGGCCCAGCCTTTAACCCACACATGTCTGGGTCCTCTTGAGCCATCGCTTCTGACACCCAAGACCAGACTTGAAGTCAGTCCCTACATACCATGAAATGCTCCTCAGTGCAAACCCAACTCCCATGTGACTAAGCATTTCTTGAAGAGCTGGAGGAAAAGGTTCCGTGACCCTATGCACAGCAGAATCCCTTGAGAATCTCCTTCAAAATCCATCCCCTTCAGCATCTCTCCCAAAGACATTAGTGACCCTTTTCCCCTTCTCATTCCCCTTCGCCCACCCACTGTCCACTCCACAGCCTCTCCCTGCCAGGCTGGCTCTGGCGCTCCTCTGTTTTGTGTAGAAAAATCCTGCCAGGCTGAATATACCATTCAGCAAAAGAGAAGCCAGCCAAAGGGTGCTCTGCAAAACAAAAGCGCAGCCATCAGCTAAACAGCTCATCTAACCAAAACATTGTTCCCCGAGTGTGCCCTGATGGACCTCAGTTTATCCCACCACTCCACGTCCAAAAGCCCAAATATAACTATGTTAAGCCTGTTCTATTTTTAAAAATAAAATTTCTACTCCTCTCCCAACCCATCTTTCTGTTCCTGTTCTCAATGTGTGAGGTTATGAAAGTAAAGAGACGATATTTGAAACTGTCAAAAATATTGAAATTTTTTAATTCACTGTAGGCTGGGCAGTGTGGCTCAGGCCTACACTTTGTAAGGCTGAGGCAGGCGGATCATCTGAGGTCAGGGGTTCAAGACCAGCCTGACCAACACAGTGAAACCCCGTCTCTACTAAAAATACAAAAAATTAGCTGGGCATGGTGATGAGTGTCTGAGACCACAGCTACTTGGGAGGCTGAGGCAGGAGAATTGCTTGAACCAAGGAGGTGGAGGTTGCAGTGAGCTGAGATCACGCCACTGAACTCCAGCCTGGGTGACAGAGTGAAACTCCGTCTCAAAAACATAAATAAATAAAATAAATAAATTCACTGTAGGTTAGTATCCAGGACATTCACTGTTCACGTATTATCCTCTCACTAGAAGAAATTTTTCTTAGGTCTAAGGAACTGAAAAAGGAAAACTGCTCCTTAACACCTAGTTTAGTTTAGTTTTTAATCTTAAGACAGTTAGAAATCACATAATCAAGTCTGTTTCCCTTTTTTCCTTTGGCTGTCAGGAAGCTCTGTCACTTTTAGAGTCCATCTCTGCTATGAGTACCTTTGGATCCTAATATTACTGTTGGTTCCATTTCTTTTTTCTACCTGTTGTCTTTTTTAAAAAAGTGTATAGTTCAATAATTTTTATTTATTTATTTATTTTTTCCAAGACGGAGTCTCACTCTGTTGGCCAGGCTGGAGTGCAATGGCATGATCTCGGCTCACTGCAACCTGTTTCCCCCGCCCCGCCCCAACTCATGACGAGGAAAGAGCTGTTGTCTGGTGACAAGTCAGATGACCACATGTCATTTAAGCATTTCTCCTGCCTCAGTCTCCGGAGTAGCTGGGATTACAGGCACGAACCACTGCGCCCAGTCAGTTCAGGAATTTTTAGTATATTTACAGGATTGTGCAACTATCACCACGATTTAGTTTAAAAACATTTTAATTTTTATCGTCCCACAAAGAATCCTTGTGCTCATTTTCAGTTAGATCCTTTTCCCAAAGCCAACCATTCATCGACTTTCTGTCTCTACAGATTTTCTCTTCCTGGACATTTTATGTAAATGGAATTATACAATATATGATCTTTGCGTCGTTTCTTTCATTGAGCATCATGTTTTTGAGGTTCATCTATAGCATCTATCCATATTGCATTCCTTTTTATTGACAAATATTATTCTACTGTATGGATATAATACATTTTGTTTATCTACTCACAGTTGATAAACATTTGAGTTGTTTCTACTGTTTGGTTATTATGAATAATGCTGCTATGAACATTCTCACATAAATTCGTCTGTGGACATATGTTTTCATTTCTCTTGGGCAGCCAGATACCTAGGAGTGAAATTACTGGGTCACATGGTAAATTTTTGTGACGAATCTGCCAAACCGTTTCCAAAGTATGGCACCATTTTACATTCCCGTAAGTGACGTATGAGGGTTCCAATTTCTCCACATCCTCACCAACACTTGCTATTGCCGATTTCCTCTATTATAGCCATTCCAGTGGGTGTGAAGTAGTATCTTGCTGGGATTTTAGTTTGTATTTCTCTAATGACTAATAATGTTGAGCATTTTTTCATGTGCTCATTGGTCATTTATACATGATCTTTGGTGAAATGTCTCTTCAGCTCTTATGCCATATTTTATTTTTTTGGGACAGCTAGAGTGCAGTGGCACAATCTTGGCTCACTGCAACCTCCACTTCCTGGGTTGAAGCAATTCTTCTGCCTCAACCTTCGTTGTAGCTGGGTTTACAGGTACCTGCCACCACACTTGGCTAATGTTTAGTAGAGATGGGGTTTTTCACCATGTTGGCCAGGCTGGCGTCAGACTCCTGACCTCAAGTGATCCACCCACCTCAGCCTCCCAAAGTACTGAGGTTACAGGCATGAACCACTGCGTCCATCTGCAATTTTTTTTTTAATTTTAGTTTAAATTTTTATTTTTTTATGTTATTTTATTATTATTTTTATTTTTAGAAAAGTTCTTACTCTGCTGCCCAGGCTGGAGTGCAATGGCATGATCTCGACTTACTGCAACCTGTGCCTCCCAGGCTCAAGAAAATCACCTGTTTCAGCCTTCCATTATTATTACTATTTTTTGAGACAAATTTCCTTCTTGTTGTCCAGGCTGGGGGTGCAGTGGCGTGGTCTTGGCTCACCACAACCTCTGCTTCCTGGGTTCAAAGGATTCTCCTGCCTCAGCTTCCCAAGTAGCTGGGATTACAGGTGCCCACCACCATGCCCAGCTATATATATATATTTTTTTATTTTTAGTAGAGACGGGGTTTCATTCACCATGTTGGCCAGGCTGGTCTCAAACTCCTGACCTCAGGTGATCCACCTGCCTTAGCCTCTCAAAGTGCTGGGATTACAGGCATGAACCACTGCACCTGGTCATCCCATGCAATTTTAAATTGAATTATTTGCCTTCTTATTAGTTGTTAAGAGTTCTTTACAAGTTCTGGGTACACATCTTTTCATTAGATACATGATTTACGAATATTTTCTCCTAGTCTGTGGTTTGTCTTTCCACTCTCCCAATGGTGTTCTTTGAATTGAGAAGCGTTTAATCTTTATAAAGTCCAACTTTTCATTTTCTTAATTACTTGTGCGTTTTGGTATGTAATTAAGAACTCTTTGCCTAACCCAAAGTCATAAAGGATTATTACTATGTTTTCTTCTAAGAGTTTTGCAGTTTTATCTCTTACATTTAGGTCTATGACCCATTTCCAGTTAATTTTTACACATGACATGAGACAAGAGTCTAAATTCATATTTTTTTGCATGCGGATATTCAATTGTGTCAGAGCCATTTGTTGAAAAGACTAACCTTTCCCCATTGAATTTCCTTGGCATCTTTGTGGAAAATCAATTGACCATAACTGTAAGGGTTTATTTCTGGACTCTCATTTGTGTTCCATTGATTTGATGTCTATCCCATGCCAGTATCACACTGTCTTGATTCCTGTCCTTGTTTTCATTTTTTCTGTTTTTTCATATATTTATCTTTAATTCTATTTAACTGGGAGAACAGGTCCTCCCCTTTCCCTTTCCCCACATTGATACTGGCCCTTGGCAAGAATGTAATTGAGGCTCCCTAAAATCAAGCCATCAAAGCCTCTCTTGTGAAAATCATCGAGAAGCCATTAAAGGGACTATGACCATACTCTTATTCGAACAAACCCCGAAGGGGATCAAGAAAGAAACAGACATCTACCCTTGCCACAATAATCGGATTTACTGATTCCCAGGGAATAGAGAAGACACACTGCTAATTATGAGGCAATTAAGGAATTATTTTCTTTCTCAATGTGGCTTTAGAATGTACTAGACCTAAGAAGTCATGTCTGTGTTTGCTCTATGGGTGCAAATGCATGTTATTTAGTAGGTTCGATATGGAAAGAAGCCAATGGGAACGTCGAATATTGAAAAGAAAGCCCTATTAGTCCTCATCCGTCTCAAAGGATGGGATACCAAATGCCAACACCCTTCTCCACAAGAAGGATCTTGGGAGGAGGCTCCAACTTGAGCAGCTGATGCTGATGCAACTTGACCACTGCTGATGCTGATGCAACTTGACGAAGCCTGCAGACATGACTCCAGAGGAGTTATCCTGACTAGGAGAATTACACAGGGGAAAGGAGGAATCCAGGAGACCAGTGGGGAAGGAGAGATTTTCTGAAAGGGAAACAACCTGCACTGGTGAGTGTGGGAGGGGTTGATGAAGAACGCAGTTTGGAGAGAAGCTGTCTAGTAGAGGGCAGGAGAGAGAAGATAGCACTTGATTCTCGAGATACTTTTCTCTTTGGTCTCTGGGAAAATCCAAGTTATTACCCAGCTACCACATTCTCTTTCTGCATTGTAAATCCTCTTTCAAGTTGCACTGCCCTTCGTTCAAGTAAATATGGCAGCCCAGTGTTGAGTGATGGTCTTACTGAGAATAAAAGGGGCTGTGGTGAAGGGACAGAGAACCTGCCTCATCCCCACCTCTTCACTGGGACCCATGGAAATCCCTCCCAGCAGAGACAAATCACAACACATGGCAGCCCTTAAAATGCATCACATGCCCTTATAATGATTTGCTTATAGAGTTTCTTATGGATAATAACCACCACAAATATTTATTTTCTTGAGGTAGGATATTATAAGCTCCAGGTGGTGACCAGCATGATGAGGTATGATTCCCTGTGGAGCTGAGAAGAACATTGGAAATGGTGAACCAGTTCCCAAGCGAACAACTCAAGAGAGGCAAAAGGCTGGGTCTCCTACTTCTCTGTTTATTATGTTCCATGAAATCCGCCTCTGAAGGGGCACTGGGGAGAGGTGAACATCTATGTGACATTTCAAAGTGTATTCATCTATTCATAGCTAGATAGAGAGCCCTACTATGTGCCAGGCATCTTCTATTACATGTTTTTTTATAAATACCGAAATCTTTTCTGAAAGAAGGTAAGGTACAGAAATAGAGAGAAAGAGGGAAAAGCACTCAATAAATCTTAGCTGAATAAATGAATTGCAAGAGCCAGATGGCACAAGCCTTAAATGAGCAGGGATTTTTCCATGAGGCTGTAGGAATAATGATCTGGGAGTGGCTTTTGAGAGCGAGAAAGATGCTGCTCTGCCTCATACTCTGTGGTTGTGGAATGGCGGCCTCCCCTGGAGGCAGCTGCTGTGTCCTCAGTGAGGCAGGAATTGCAGGCAGGAAGTTTGAAGGGGCTGAGAATTTAAGAGGCTGAGGAAGGAACAATGGGAAGCTGGATGGGGGAGGGCAACTACAGAAGAAGGTGGATGGATGATGAAATGGGCTCTCATCCAGACAGTCGGGGATTACCAGGATATGGGGCCTGGCGGGATTAGCTTTTAAATAGTTCTCCAAACTGGTGCTATTAGAGGCTTGATTATGCTAATTCTAATAATCATCAAATAGCTTCTATGTTCAAGAACCTACGATATGCCAGGCTCTGATGAAGCTCTTTACAAACACAATTTCATGTCCGTCCTATAATGCTGTGAAGTATTATCCCCTTTTTACAGAAGAGGAAACTGAGACATAGAGAAGTCCAAGACCACACATCTAATAAGCGCCACGGGTCTTATTCAGAGCCAGGGCAGCGTTTTCCTAAATGCAAGACCGCTCTCTTGCAGCCTAGTCTGCCCTCACTGAGGCCAGTTTAGCTTGAGGCACTGGGTGGTGTTGGTGGCCTGTGTGTGGGAAGGTGTCCGTGACATGCACCTATGCAGCTTCAAGCCCCTTGCCAGAGCCCCCCTATACTTTTTTTTAAAGAGGAAGTCTCACTCTGTCACCCAGGCTGGAGTGCAGTGGCGCAATCTTGGCTCACTGCAACCTCCACTTCCTGGGTTCAAGTGATTCTCCTGCCTCAGCCTCCTGAGTAGCTGGGATTACAGGTGTGTACCACCATACCTGGCTGATTTTTGTATTTTTAGTAGAAACGGGGTTTCACCATGTTGGTCAGGCTGATCTCAAATTTCTGACCTCATAATCCACCTACCTCGGCCTCCCAGAGTGCTGGGATTACAGGAGTGAGCCACCGCCCCAGCTTCCCACCCACATATTTCTGAATCCCACTGCCCACATGCCTGGATCCCCCATGGGCTCCTTCCCAATTTCCACAAAGGGCTGGGGACCCACAGAGATACACAGCCTTGGGGTGATGTCTGCTGCCTCAGAGGAGAGTTGACCCTCTATGTCCCCTTCACAAGCACGACTGTTCAGGTCACATTCTGGCCAGTGCAGCACAGCTAGCCCGCTATACATACATCTAGAGTTACCTGCCTCTCACCCAGCTGAGTGCTCAGTGCATGTGCTTACTTCACTAAAGCATTCAGTCAAAAAAGACGATTGAGCATCTACTATGCTCCAAGCACTGTTCTAGTGCTAAAGATCTGGTGAGGATAAAGTAAAAGAGATTCCTGCCCTCCTAGAGCTTAGAGTCTAGCAGCAGAAACAGTTATTAAACAAAAATGAAATCAAACTGACTACAGATTGTGCTAAATTCAATGAAGGAAATAGAGAGAGTGTTGCTGCTGTTATGGGAAACTATTTTAGATAGGGTAGTGGGCAAAGGCTTCTCTGAGAGGGTGACATTTCAACAGAGACACAGCAGACCCCTCAGATCCCCTTCCACCATTTTTGGTGCGGGGGTGAGAGGCAGACACAGCCCCACCTTCAGCATGCCTTGCCTTCCAGCAGCTAGCACCGGTTCTTTTGTGGTTGACTGTCCTTGACTTCCTGGAGCCACTCTGTCTACATGCAAGCTAGAAAGGCCCCGAAGTAAGTGGGTTCCGCGGGGCACAGTGGCTCACGCTTTGGGAGCCCGAGGTGGGTAGATCACAAGGTCAGGAGATCGAGACCATCCTGGCTAACATGGTGAAACCCCATCTCTGCTAAAAATACAAAACACGAGCTGGGCATGGTAGCCTGCACCTGTAATCCCAGCTACTCAGGAGGCTGAGGCAGGAGAGTCACTTGAATCTGGGAGGCGGAGGTTGCAGTGAGTCAAGATCGCACCACTGCACTCCAGCCTGGGCAACAGAGCAAGACTCCGTCTCAAGAGGAAAAAAAAGGCCCCGAAGTGGGTTTACTCATCAGCCCCATTCTGAGCCCCACTGGTAGCCCTCAAGAGATGACTAAGGAGGCCAGGAGGTATAAAGGCTCCACCGCCCTTGGCAGGGGTGGGGACAACCCTGAGGCATAAACTTCCACTCCGGGGTCCCCTGAGGTCAGGCTGAAGCTACCCTTCCAAGAACGTGGCCTGAAATCCCCCCTTACCTGGCTTTTTCCCCTTGTCTGTTCTGCTTCCCCTCCTGCTTTGCCCATTTCCCTGGGGAACGCTTCCTTAATAAATCACTGGCACATGAATCTTCATCTCAGGGTCTTCTTCTGGGGAACCTGACCTAAGACAGACATGAAAAATGAGAAGAAGCCAGCCATGCAAATATCTGGGAGAAGAGCTCCGGGTGCCACAGGAGGAGCTGAGGACGCGGCGTCTGAAGGGTGAGCCTAATAGAGGGGAATGAGCGAAAGACTCAGTCTCCCCTGCTTTTCTTCTTTCCTTCCTACTGACTGTTCCTTTTTCTCTTTTTTGGGCTCTTCTGCCTTTCCTTGGTCTCCAGATATTGAGGATAACAATAGCTAACATTTATTGAGTAGTTACTGGGTGCCAGACATTACTCCAGACACCTTATATGGATTTAACATACAGATATTGAGTGAATGACATGGATGACAGACATCAATCCATTAAATGTGTAACAAGAAGTGTAAAGGAATGCTCTGGCAAAAAGTGACAGGGTCCTGTACTTATTCAGACTAAGGGTCAGGGAAGGCTGCCCCAAGGAAATGATGCCCGAGCCAAACGTGAAGAATGTGAAGGAGGTGGGGTAGGAAAGTCTTCTAGAAAGAACAGGGAGAGGGAAGGGGAAGATCCAGCATGTTTGAGGAATTGAAAGGAAGCCGGTGCAGCTGCCGAGGACAGAGGCAGGAGCGGTGTGCTGGATGAGGCGGGGAGGCAGTCAAAGGGAGGGCATTTCATCCACGTTGAAGAGTTGGCTCCTAATCCAGCTCCATGGAAGCCATTCAAAGGTTTTCTTGGGGAAGTGGCATAAACCCATTTGCGACTTCAGTGCAGAGATAAGATGGGAGAGGGGTGAAGCAGATGTAGTGAGATCAGTGAGGAGGCACTGCGGAGGTCCAGGTAAGAGTTAGCGGTGGCTTGAACCCGTGAGGCATCAGTGGAGTGGAAGAGGAGGGTGCAGATTTAGAGAGGGACTCTGGAGGTAAACTGAACAGGATTTGATGATGGTTTCCAGGATTCTGGCTTGCCTCTAGATGGACAGTGGGGCCACTGACTGAGACGGAGAACTCGAGAAAGGGGTCAGGGAGTGAAGCTTGGCAGGGAGGTCTTGGGCATGCTGGGGCTGAGGTGCCTTCGGGACACGGGTGGAGATGTTGACTAGGCAGCTGGCTGGGCTCCTCCTCATCAAGGGCTTACACCAGAGGTTCCCTGAGTGAAAGTCACAAAGGTGTGGCTCATCGGCAGACGGAGAGTGCTCAGTGCTATAGACATGGATGAGATCATCGGGGACAGAGTCCACAGGAAGAAAGGGAAAGGCCAACGCGTGGGCCTTGAGGGACGGAGCACTTAATGCATTGAGTGGAGGAGGATGACCCCGCCAAGGAGACCAAGAAGAAGACCAAGGAGTTAAGGGGCAAACCAGGAGAGTATGGTGTCAAAGGAGCCAAAGAAGATAATGTTTGAAGAATGCGGTAGTAAAGAGGTCTTAAAACATGCGTGCTGAAAAAAAATGGCCTTCACATTTTAAGACATGGAGATCATAGCACAAATATTGTGTTTGAGGGGAGATGCTGGGGGAGGAGAGGGTAAAAGCCAGATTTGACCATATGTTGGATGAAGGGAGTAAGAATGCCATCATGGCAAACAGAATACTCTCATGAAAGAATAGGCTGGGGCAGGGCATGGTAGCTCATGCCTATAATCCCAGCACTTTGGGAGGCCAAGGCGGGCAGGAGTTGAGGCCAGGAGTTGAGGCCAGGAGTTCAAGGCCAGCCTGGCCAACATGGCAAATCCCCTAAATCTACTAAAAAAAAAATAGCAAAAAACATTAGCCAGGTATGGTGGGATGCACCTGTGGTCCCCATTACTCGGGTGCTGAGGCACAAGAATTGCCTGAACTCGGGAGGTAGAGGTTGCAGTGAGCTGAGATCACATCACTGCACTCCAGCCTGGGTGACAGAGCGAGACTCTTTCTAAAAGAAAAAAAAAATGAAAGAAAGAAAAAAGAAAGAAAGAAGAGAGGCCAGGAACTTAGGAATGGAAAACGAGTTTTCTGCACATCCTCACTTATCAACGGGAGCTAAGCTGTGAGTAGGCAAAGGCATCCAGAGTGCAGTGGTGGACTTTAGAGACTCAGAAGGAGGAGTTTGAGGGTGGTAAGGGGTACATATTGGGTACAATGTTCACTACTCAGACGACAGATGCACCAAAATCTCAGAATTCACCACTATATAATTCATCCATGCAACTAAAAAACACCTGTACTCCAAAAGCTATTGAAATTTTTGAAATGTAAAAGAAAGAAAAGGCCAAGTGTTGTGGCTCACATCTGTAATCCCAGCACTTTGGGAGATCAACGTGGAAGCATCATTAGAGGCCAGGAGTTAGAGGCCAGCCTGGGCAATATAGCAAAACCCCACCTCTAAGTAAAATGAGATAAACAAGAAAGTTGATGGAGAAAGGGAGGAGAAAGACAGGAAGGGGCGGCAAGGGGGCTGCAAGAAAGCACGCAGGGAGTAGTTTTATGGATGGCTCCAGTCGAGGGTTGGGGGTGGTGTTCAGAGAGGGCAGGGACAGTGGATAGGTGAGGGACCTGAGCAGCAGGAGGGGCTAGGGAATCTAGGATTGGCAGAGACACTGGCCTGAGAGAGGAGGAGGGTGCTTTCTGTAAGGCAGCAGGAGAGAGGGCAGATGTGGGGAGGTGTATGAATGTGCCAGTGGAGAGCTGGGGAAGTTCTGTGGTGGCTTTAATCCTCTCTATAAAGAGGTGGCAAGGTCCCCATCTGACAGCGAGGGGGAGATGGGCTGGCTGAAGGTGTAAAGAGATTGGGGAGGGCTGGAAATAGCGTTTAAAGAGTGGTGTTCCAAGCTGACAGGAGAACTGTGCAGAAGGCCCCTATACAGTGGGTGGCCCCGCTGTAAGGGCACATCTGTCTGACCTGTGCGGTCATGAGTTTGCTTGAGCACAGCCCTGTGACGGCAGACAGGAGGGCTCACTCAGAGCCAGCTTTTTGCCAAACAGATATGATAAAAAGGCAGAGAGGCCACAGGGCTTGGGGTATTGACAAGAGTGTTAACATGTTGGACCTTGGCATCTAAGTTGGACCAGGAGAAAAGTGAAAAGGAGAGAGCTGACACACTAGGAAAACATGAGGTCACCAGCAGAGAGGTCTGATGAGACAGAGCAGTGATCGTGAGGTAGAGGGAGCAAGGTGGGAGTAGGAGAGGAACAGTTTGGGAAAAAGACAAGGCCCAGTGTGGGACAATTAGAAAGACTGGTTTGGGCAGCCTTCACAGGGCTGCCATTGCGATGAGAGGTCCAGGAACTATCTGTCTGCATGGGTGCTGAAGTGACCCAGGCTGATGGCACGGAGTAGCAAAGGCAACTGAGGAGCCCACTAATTTGGAAACAGAGGCCCAGCCATTGGCGGTAGCAAAATGGAGGGGAAGAGTCATTATATCAAGAGCAACATCAGGCCAGGCTCGGTGGCTCACGCCTGTAATCCCAGCACTTTGGGGGGTGAGGTGGGCGGATCACTTGAGGTCAGGAGTTCGAGACCAGTCTGGCCAACACGGTGAAACCCCATCTCTACTGAAAAGACAAAAACTAGGTGGGTGTGGTGGCAGGCACCTATAATCCCAGCTACTTGGGAGGCCAAGGCAGGAGAATCGCTTGAATCCAGGAGCAGAGGTTGCAGTGAGCTGAGATGGTGGTGCCACTGCACTCTAGTCTGGGTGACAGTGTTAGAAACAGTCTCAAAAAAAAAAAAAAAAGAGCAACATCAGTGAAAGCCAGAAAGCAGAGTTGTGGTGGGCTGGGGATCAAGTAGGAGATGGAGGAATAGAGGCGTCCTGTAGAAATGGCTCTTGGGTTTGTGGGGAAGGAGAACAGAGAGGCACTCGAGTCTCTCCTACCCTGGAGAGGCATACAGGGCCAAGGGAGGGAAGTTTTTTTAGGATGGGAGAGACATGCACATGAGCAGATGGGAATGATACAGCGAAGAGAGTGCAGCGGATGGGGATGGAGGGCAAAGCTTGGATGCACTGGAGCACCCTGACCACAGGGGAGGCAGAGCGGAAGGAGGACAGGTGTGTGGCTTTGCGGATATGGTAGTGGGAGATGAGGGATTCCTCCTGTGGTGGCTTCTGTTTTCTCAAGAAACATGAGGTGAGGTCATCAGCAGAGTGTTCATTGAGAAATTAACTCCTGTATCATTCCCCCCGGATGCCCATGTGACTCATCAGGAAGAAATGAAAGTCATCAGCCAGGACCAGGCACTGAGGCTCATGCCTGCTGTAATCCCAGCACACTGGGAGGTTGAGGCTGGAGGATCTCCTGAGCCCAGGAGTTAGAGATCAGCCTGGGCAACATGATGAGACTTTTGTCCAAAAAAAAAAAAATTTTTTTTTTAATTAAGAAAGCATTAGTCAGGCTTTTGTGTTCTAAGGCCTGGACCTTTTTTCTCCCACCTCATACCTGAGAAAGTAAGCAGGCTGTTTTGTAGTTCCTGTGCCTGAGCTAAGAGGGAGAACACCACTGTGTCTTGGGGAATTGATTCTTTGGCGTAGAAGAGAGGGGCAGAGGAACAGGCATATCCCATCCCACCCTGACTGCCGTCACAAGAAAGTGATGCGAAATCCCGAGGACTAAGGGCTGCAACTGTGGGGCGTGTGGGAGAGCCCCTGTTGAAAGAGCTGGCGTAGAGGGAGTAGAGAGTTATCTTCCCAAGGACCAGGTTGGACAAGTGAGGCCCTGCAGATGGGCAAAAGATAGTAGAAGCCCTGTGACAGTGACCACAGATGTCTGCAACAGCAGCAGCAGCCTGAAAAATCCTTCCACCTTTTTTTTTTTTTTTGAGACGGAGGTTTTGCTCGTTACCCAGGCTGGAGTGCAATGGCATGATCTCGGCTAACCACAACCTCCGCCTCCTGGGTTCAAGCAATTCTCCTGCCTCAGCCTCCCGAGTAGCTAATGCCCAGCTAATTTTTTGTATTTTTAGTAGTGGCACCACCATGCCCAGCTAATTTTTTGTATTTTTAGTAGAGACGGGGTTTCACCATGTTGACCAGGATGGTCTCAATCTCTTGACCTCATGATCCACCCGCCTCGGCCTCCCAAAGTGCTGG
>CAUYOR010085063.1:0-15265 GCA_963573925.1 Callimico goeldii | reverse complement strand
GAGAATCACCCAGGCCTCTCTCCAGCTCCTGGAGAATCACCCAGGCCTCTCCCAGCTTCTGGAGAATCACCCAGGCCTCTCTCCAGCTTCTGGAGAATCACCCAGGCCTCTCCCAGCTTCTGGAGAATCACCCAGGCCTCTCTCCAGCTTCTGGAGAATCACCCAGGCCTCTCCCAGCTTCTGGAGAATCACCCAGGCCTCTCGCAGCTTCTGTGCCACCAGCGGTCCTTGGTGTTCTCGGGCTTGCAGCCACATCACCCGTGTCTGCTCCATCCTCACGCAGCCTTCTCCGCTGTGTCTGTCTAAAGTCTCCCTTTCATTTCTCTTACGAGGACACCAATCATTGGACTTGGAGCCCACCCTAAATCCAGGATCATCTCATCTCAAGATTACACGACACAGACACCATTTCCAGATAAGGTCACGGTCACAGGTACCAGGGGTTAGGATTCGAACATAACCTTTTGAAGGACATGATTCAACCCACAGCCGGTGCTCAGGGCGGTTGGGTGGGGGCCTGTGCTGGGGGCCCAAAAGCCAGGGTGTGAAGCCGCGCTCCACACCTCGGCCTGTGACGCCTCCCCCAAGCTTCTTCACCTCTCAAGCCTCAGCTTCTACTTCTGCAAACGGGACAATAAAAGTATGTCCCTGCCCCACGTTGAAGGGTTTCCAGTTCCATTGTCTACACACTGACCCAGGAGTTACCTGAAATTGCGGTTCATCTGCTTAAACCTTCTGGGTTTCCAGCACCCCCCAGATGTCCCCACCGTCTAGTCCCTTATCAGGACACTGGCCCTGTGTGGTCTTCCCGCCTTCCTTGCCAGCTGCCTCTCTCCTCACTGGGACCTGAGCAGCACTGCAGGGCGTGCAGGTCTTCTCTCATCTCTGTGCTTTGCCTCCACTCTCTGACTTCTCTCTCGTCCCCCTGCCTGTCACCTGGACTCTCCCCACGCAGCTGGCCTTAAAGCTCAGCTCCCTGGAGCCTCCCTGATGCCCTTCCCCTCACAGCCCTTCCCAGCCTGACCAGGTGGGCTCGGGCAGCCCAGAGCCTGGGCCTCCTGGTCACACTGAGCACACAGCCCGTCTTCTCTCCAGCGCTGGCTTGTGTTTGCCGCCATGTCCGTGGGGCCTGACACATTGGGGGTGCTCAGCAGACCTGCGTGAGGTGGACAGCCGCCCGGACAGATGGTCGGACAGAGCAACAGGTAGATGAATGAACCGCCTTTGCCCCTAAAGCAGGAGAGACTGAGTTTCTGAGACAACAGCCGAGAACTTTCTGATACGATCTCTTCATGTAAGCTTCAAAACAACTCCGTGAGGACAGCGTTTTCCTCCCGATTCTGCAGATAAGAAAATAGAGGCGTAAAGAAGTCCCTTGCTAGTAAATGTTAGCGGCAGCTTTCTCACCCAGATCCATGTGAACCTGGGAAAAAAAGGTGCTGAGCACCTGTTCACCCAGGGGCAGCTCCCAGAAGGTCATCTGAGGAGGAGGTGGCAGACCCTTACGCCACACGCCCACCTGGGGCTCTGACGTCACTTCCTGCAAGATCTTGCTGCTAGCCACATTCTCCGAGACCCCCCAGTGAGCCCCGCCTCCTGGTTTCCACGCCCCAGGGATGGTCCCAGTGACCAGCAGCCTGTCGCAGAAGCAATGGGGTAGCACTTCCAAGCTTAGGTTATGAAAGACTGTAGATTCCATCTCCCCCAACCCACCCCTTCTGTCTCTCTAACCCTCCTCCCTCCCTTGCCCCTCATCTCTCACTCTGGGGCCCACACGCTGCAGCCCTGTGGAGATGCCCCGTGTAAGCCACTGAAGCCTCTGGCCAACCGCAGCGAGCACCTGAGATGCGTCTGCAAGCGTGGGTGGGAGCTTGGAAGCGGATCCTCCAGCCCCAGCCAAGCCTTCAGACGATGCAGCCTCAGGAGCAACCTGACTGCAGCCTTGTGAGACCCTGAGCCAGAAACATCCCGCCTAGCCACTCCTAGACCCCTGGCCCTCAGAACCTGGGAGGTAATAATTACTTATGGCCGTTTGAAGCTGCTATGTCGGGTATAATTTGTTACACAGTGATAGCTAACTGGTGCAGTCCCAGGACTCCCAGCGGTTTGGAATATCAGTCATTGTGGCAAGGCCAGGAAGTTAACCGTGGGTCATTGCAGCAGCTGCGCTTGGAGATTACGGTAAAGAAGCTTTCTCAGACTGGTTTGAACAAGGTGGTGAATTCCTTGCAAGGACACAGAGGTGTCTCTCAAAACCCAAGGACAGGGGACAGCAGGTCTCAGGAGGAACTGGAACCTCCGTCCCTTCTCTCTGCTTCTCTTTACTCCTCTGTTCTCAGCTTCTTGGAGTACTTGGCAGTCAGGAAGTGGCCATTTCAATTCTTCAGGTCAAGAGACCAGCTCAGAAATGACACCACCAACACAAGTGTTGGTCCGTCCTGGTCTTGACTCCATTGGTCACGGCGGGAGATGGTGACGAAGAGAAACATCAGGACCCTTGGTAGGCATGCAGGTGAGAGAGAGGAGAGGCCAGCTCGAAGAGAAGGCTGCGAGAAACACCCATGTGTCTTGCCAGCGTGACATGTGGCACGTCCTTCTTTCAGGTGGCAAGTGTGTAGCCAAAGCAAGGTGCAGGGTTCATATTCAAAATCCAGAAACTGGACAGACTGTTTTCTCCCACCCTGAGCACTAGGGGAAACTCTGCTCACAAATCCACCAACCGCCGTCACCAGCTGTCCTTCATGCAGGCTCGCGCTAGACCCGACTTGGGTTCTGTCCGCTTTGCTTGAAGACTGAAAGGCCTGGGAGACGCAAAAGCTTCAGGCTCCAGCCATTGCCCATGTGTCCAGTTGGTGATGCAGCAAAGATGCACGAAGCTGGAGTCAGAGGCCACCTGTAGTGCTGCCCTGACTTCAGACCTGAGTTGGGACCAGCAGCAGGGAGGGGACTGGGAGCCAGAGGAGGCCTCACGGTGGCAGCACAGACAGGTAGGGGTCCACGACAGGCCACACATGTTCAAACTCAAGTGTGGGCAGAGGAGCATGGGCAGCCCGGAGCCCTGAGCTCACCCCACACCTGACATGAATGGGGTCACCCAAAATCAGCCTGTCAGCACTGTCCCGGCAGCCAGTCACATGCTACACTGGTAAACAAACACTGCACAGGCCAGCAAGCAGGACCCGCGCAGCAGCCATCCTCCTTAACTGGCCTGTGGGGGCCCCAGGACGATGCCATCGCCACAGGTCTGGAGTTCCTCAAGGTCAGCACAACTCGGTTGAACAATGGGCAAAAGACCTGAACAGACACCTCACCAGAGCAGATGGACAGAGGAAGTAAGCATCTCTCATTAGCTGCTGGTGAGAAAAATGGCGCAGGCCCAAGAGGGAACCCTGACGCAGACCCTGGAACTCAGCGGAAACGCTATGTCACTGCAGCTGCATCACTGGGAACAGATGCCCCGCTCTGGTGCGGGTGCTAATAACGGGCTGTGCATGTGGGGAGAGAGGACCCGCGGGAACGCTCTACTTTCCACCTGCTTTTGCTGTGAACTTAAACTGCCGTTAAAAAATAATGTTGTTTGTTGTTGTTGTTGTTGTTTTAGTACCTGGTCAACTCCACACGTGACTTGGGCAGAGTGGGAAGTTGTAGAGAGCCCCAAGGAGAGAAACAGGGAACCGGGTCTCATGTGGAGCCAAATGTGGGCTCCCTGTCTGCTCAGCCAGCCCCAGGAACTGGAGGGAAACTTAGACAACCTGGAAAAAGACACTCTAGGGCTCAGGGCAGAGGGCAGTGCTGATGAGAACCACATTTCTTAATTGCTGGTGTCAACACTTGTATTTTTCTGATTTTCCATTGGTTTGATAGTAAGAGGGTAAAAATAAAGCAGGTTTTTTTGTTTTTGTTTTTCTGAGATGGAGTCTCACTCTGTTGCCCAGGCTGGAGTGCAGTGGTGCAATCTCAGCTCACTGCAGCCTCCACCTCCCAGGTTCAAGCGATTCTCCTGCCTCAGCCTCCCAAGTAGCTGGGATCACAGGCATCCATCACCACGCCCAGCTAATTTTTTGTATTTTTAGTAGAAACAGGGTTTCTCCATGTTGGTCAGGCTGGTCTTGAACTCCTGACCTCAGATGATCTGCCCACCTCGGCCTCCCAAAATGCCAGGATTACAGGTGTGAGCCACTGTGAGCACCTCTAATTACAGGTGTGAGTACCCGGCCAATAAAGCAGTTTTTTAAAGCTTTTGTTTAGTAGTTTTTGTTTTTTGTTTTTTAATAAAACTTCCCCAAAAACCTGACATAAAAAAGACTAACAAAAGAATTTGGTTGGGAGGCACCATTTTTTTTCAGTCTGATGTCAGTTTTATTGAGTAAAGGAAAAGGGAGTTGAGCCTCATGATACCCACGTTCCCGTTGATTGGAGTGCACAGACACTCTTCCTGACTGCGTGATGGGAACTGCACCAACACAGAGGCACTGCTGTGAGGAGGAGGTTCCCATGCCTACATACATCAGCAGCTCCTGGTCAGTCCCAAGAGGCAAGGGCAGAGGCAGCATGACCGCCACACCAAAGTTCACGCCTTCCATTCCCAAATCAGAAGCTCCATGAGGGCAGGCAGGGAAATGACTGTTCTTTCCATCCAAAATCCCTGGTGCCTAGCAGAGTTTCAGAACCACGGAAGGAGTATAATAAATATTGAACAGAAATATTGTCTAGCAGTGTATGGGTTCTGGAGCCTGAATCCCAGCTCTGCCACTCACAAACCAAGTTCCCCAGCAAATTACTGGATCTCTCTGGGCCATGGTTTCTTCATCCTTAAAGTGGGGATAAGAATGATATCTGCCTTAGAAGGTCGTTGAAGGAATCCGTAGTTTAATACACATAAAGTGCTTGGAACCAGACCTGCTGTGTAGTGATCATACAACAATAGTATTGTCTCCGTCCTCATCATCATCACTGCGTGTTGAAGAGGATGATCCCCATCATGGTGCCCTTCCCCTCTGAACCCCTCAGAGCCCTGAGTCTCCACACAGTGATCTCAGCCAAAGCCCCTGCCCTCAGAGAGCTGACCACATCCCATCTGGGAGGAGACAGAGAACAAACAAATACAGAATATGTCGATGCTGAGAAGAACGGAGTCTGTGGTCTCCAGTGCACCCCTGCCGCCTCTGATAGGGATGGGAAAGACTGGCCTTGTGGTAATAACTCCTAGAAACTAATAAGTTAGTTCAGCAAGGTGACAGACAAGATAAATATACAGAATTGATCGTATTTCTATATATTAGTAGTAAATGTGAAAATTAAAATTAAAAATACAATGCTATTGAAATCTCTCAAAAATTAAATACCTAGATGTAAATTTTTTTAATATACAGAACTTGTATGCTGAAAACTACACAACCACTATGAAAGACACCAAAGAAAATCTAAATAAATGAAGAAACATACCATGTTCATGGATTAGAAGACTCATCATAATAAAGGTGCCAGGTCTCCCTAAATCAATGTATAGGTATTGGTTGATATACAGCAATTCCTGTCAAAGTTGCAGTAAGATTTTTCATAGATATGCACAAGATTATTCTAAAATGTATATAGAAAAGGAAAGGTTTTAGAACAGCTAAAACAATTTTGAAAATTAAGAATAAAGTGGGAGCCTTTAGTCTATCTGATTTTAAGCCTAATATATAGTCTTATATAATCAAGTAACAATCAATACAATAATCAAAAGTTCATGGTATTGGCAGACAAATGAACACACAGTACAATGGAACAGAACAGAGAATCCAGAAATAGATTCACAAAAATACACCCCACTAATTTTTAACAAAGTTGCAAAATCAATTCAGTGGAGAAAAATAGCATTTATAGAAAATAGTGTTGAAGCAACTGGATATCCATTGGCAATAAAATGGGTTCCAACCTAAATTTCACACCTTTTACCAAAAGTAACCCATGATGAATTATGTACACGTGAAACTGTAAAACTTTTAGCAAAAAACACAGGAGAAAATCTTCAGCATCTGGAGCTAGGCGAAGGGTCCTTACACCTGATTCTTAGAGCAGATCCATAAAAGCAAAGCTTGGTAAACTGGACTTAATCCAAATGTGAAACTCTGCTCTGCCAAAGACCCTGCTAAGAGGATGAAAAGACAAGATAGACTGAGAGGAAATATTTGCAATCCACAAATCCTACAAAACAGAAGTCCAGGCAATAGAAAGAACCCTTAAAATTCAATGGTGAAAAAGCAAACAACCTAATAAGAACATGAGCAAGGACCGGGTATGCTGGCTCAAACCTGTAATCCCAGCGCTTTGGGAGACCGAGGCAGGCGGGTCACCTGGGAGTTGGAGATCAGCCTGACCAACATGGGGAAACCCTGTCTCTACGAAAAACACAAAATTAGCTGGGCATGATGGTGCGTGCCTGTAATCCCAGCTCCTCGGGAGGCTACGGCAGAAGAATCACTTGAACCCAGGAGGCAGAGGTTGCAGTGAGCTGAGACAGCTCCACTGCACTCCAGCCTCGGCAACAACAGTGAAACTCCACCTCAAAAAAAAAAAAAAGGAACGTGAGCGAAAGGTATGAAGAGACATTTCCCTGAGAAGACAACTAGATGCAAATAAGTACATAAAAAGATGTCTGACGTCATTAACCATTAGGGAAGCTACACGTTCAGACTGCGGAGGTATCGCCAGACGCCTATCAGAGCTGAAATAAAAATAATGACATCGAAAGCTGGTGAGGACGCGAGGAAACTGGGTCACTCACACGTTGTTGGTGAGGCTGAAATGGTACAGCCACTTTGAAACAGTTTGGCAGTGTCATATAGCAAGAACTATGTGACGCAACAGCTGAATTCCCGGGCAGTTACCCTAAACAAATGAAGACTCGTGTTCACACCAAAACTTGGACACAAATTTTTATAGCTGCCTTATTAGCGTAGCCAGAAGCTGGAGAGCAATCCAGATGTTTTTAACAAGCAAATTACTAAACAAACTAAGATTACTTGGTGATAAAGGGAGAAACTCTTGACAGACACAATGACCTGGATGAATCACCAAACACCTATGCTGAGTGGAAAGAAGCAAATGTATTACTCCATTTACATAACATTGTTGGAATGACCAATTTAAGGATATGGAGAACAGATTCCTGGTTGCCCAAGGTTAGGGAGGGGGAGGGGGCAGGGGGAAGGTAGGTGTGTGTATAAAAATGCAGGCGGGGCACGGTGGCTCAAGCCTGTAATCCCAGCACTTTGGGAGTCCGAGGTGGGTGGATCACAAGGTCAAGAGATCGAGACCATCCTGGTCAACATGGTGAAACCCCGTCTCTACTAAAAATACAAAAAATTAGCTGGGCATGGTGGTGTGTGCCTGTAATCCCAGCTACTTGGGAGGCTGAGGCAGGAGAATTGCCTGAACCCGGGAGGTGGAGGTTGCGGTGAGTCGAGATCACGCCATTGCACTCCAGCCTGGGTAACAAGAGTGAAACTCCATCTCAAAAAAAAAAAAAAGAAAACAAAAAATACAAAGAGATCCAAAAAATATAGCGGCTTGGCCAGTCATGGTGGCTCACGCCTGTAATTATAACTCTTTGGGAGGCTGAGGCAGTAGGATCTCTTGAGCTTAGAAGTTCAAGACCAGCCTGGGTCACACATGAGGTCTCCTGTCTGTCTGTCTAGCTGTCTATCTATCTGTCTGTCTCTCTCTCTATATCTACTGGTTTCAAATAGAAAGTAATTCATTTCTTTCTTGCAAAACCACACATGGCTGGGTATCCCCATACAATAGAACAATTACATGCTTTTCAATTTATGCCTTCTGACCTATAGCCCTTGCAAGGGTGCTGATAAATACCAGTTATAGCTGAGCAACCTATGGCCATCTAAAACATGAAAGCTCCATGACGGAAGAAGGAGCAAAGGGATATTTTTGGATAACCGGCAGTCTAACAATCCAGCAGTGCTGAGGGTATTTTGTACTGCATTATGAATATTGAATTGCTCAAATTGTTTTGACTTTCTTCCATGGAAGTCAAATATCTGCTTCATCAAAACTCTCCCAGATTAGTCCTAAATCTATTTTTAGACTCTAGATCTAGAGCAAAAATGAGTAATTCCTCTTCTATGAAGCAATCTTCTAAATATTTGAATCAGATGTCAGTATCCTCCATAAGTTTACAGGCTAACCACTCTCCCATCTGTCTCCCATTCTTCTCTATTAACCATCCCTCACTATCTTAAATGTTCTCCAATAATTTTTGCTTGTTAAGACTTTTTAAAAAATATGGCCATTATCAAGAACATACTCCTCAGTGAAATGCTCTTGGCTATGAATTAGGGTTGGCAAAGAGAACAAAGGAGTATTAAGTTAATGAACTGAATCAGCTTCTGTTTGCAGGAACAAATGAACATGGTATACTTTTAGGAAACCTATGAAAACCACACTGGCTGAAGTGGAAAATTTATTTTAGAGATTAATGAGACATAAAACTATTCAGTAGTGCATATGAGCTCAGTTAAGGGAGAATCTTGAATGCCAGACTGGAGAAATTTGATGTTATAATAATAACATAAAAAGAGGCAATGTAGGTGATGAGTTGAAATCTACAAACTACAAATACCTTCTTTTAAACATGGATGACAAATAAGTAAAACAATGGACTCATGACCTTAGAAAATAATCATCTTTTAAAGCTGATAGATGGCTTTCATTTCTCATAAGGTTATAGCCTTAAGTACAAATACATTGTCATGATATACAAAACTTTAAGTATGAATACACTTATATTTAAATATAAAGGTAAATTACCTAAGAACAATTAGATAAATATTAAACAAAATAATATGAACATTAAGTATTAAATGTTTTTAATATTAAATGCTATTCTAACACTGACGTTTTCTTTACTCAAAAGAGAGCACTAGGCTGGGTGTGGTGGCTCAAGCCTATAATCTCAGAACTTTGGGAGGCCGAGGCGGGTGGATCACGAGGTCAAGAGATCGAGACCATCCTGGTCAACATGGTGAAACCCCGTCTCTACTAAAAATACAAAAAATTAGGTGGGCATGGTGGCGCATGCCTGTAATCCCAGCTACTCAGGAGGCTGTGGCAGGAGAATTGCCTGAACCCAGGAGGCGGAGGTTGCGGTGAGCCGAGATCGCACCATTGCACTCCAACCTGGGTAACAAGAGCGAAACTCCGTCTCAAAAAAAAAAAAAAAAAAAAAAAAAAAAAAAAAAAGAGGGCACTAGCTAATAAAATATCGGGAGGGGGTGGGGTTGGGAAGGGGTGTACGTGGGGGGGGTGGGGGTGCGCCGCTACCCCACCTTGTCACCCAAACCGTGGTAAAAACCTCTAAAATCCTTAAAAAAAAAAAAAAAAAAAAAAAAAAAAAAAAAAAAAAGAGAGCACTAGCTAATAAACTTTATAACAGAGGTGATTAAATCATATATCAATGTCCTTTTACATCCAATTTAGAATGAGTTCTGATGTAAATAAAATATGGCATTTTAAGTACTATACAAAAATGTATGCAAACATGTGATAAAACTAATTAAAATCTCTCAGTGGTGGCATTATTCTCTACTTATAAATCTCCAAGTCCTTCCAGCATCAGGGAGCAAGTGCTTGAGAAAGATTTTGGCCATGGTGATTTTACAAAAGTCATCATCTTCAGAATTGGTGAGAACCTGTGATAACAGGCACCAGAAAAATGCATGAGTGATAAATAACCCCAAGTACTTTCTTTGGAGATAGGCCAGTAAGATCATTTAATTATTAATATGTCATATTACAATCACTCACTGTTCTTAATAATTGAACACAAATGCTACCTTAATTGGGACAAATGATTTGAAACCCCAGTCACTCATTATTGAAATTTTCATTTTGCTTAAGTTCTATTTAAAATTTTCTCTTCTATTTAAATTTTATACCTACAATGTCTATTTGGAAGTGCAGTACAGAGATCAAAGGCCTTGTTGAAAGAACTGGTAACAAAACTGTCACCATTCAATGATCACAGATCTATAAATACTGCCAGTTCTGAAGCTTTTTACTTAAAAAACAGATTCCAAACCCAAGTCCTACTCTCTAATTTTTCATCAATTTGTGATTATGACAAAGTTACTTCATACATTCTGTTTACTTAGCTCTTAAAAATACGTGAAGTGGACCTGGCTTTTATATATCTGGCCTTTTGGCCAGAATAAAATTTTAAAAGTCTGAAAAGTAAAAATGCTACAGAAATGCATAGAGACTAAGTGAAATAATTGCTGCTGCCATTCTGAAGAGCTCACAGTATGAATCTATCACACTGTTTAATTATTAAACAGCTATGGAAGTAATGGATAAAGATGGTGTAAATGGCTTGTTTGTGTAATCTGACATTGAGTTGTTTGTTTTGATTCACTTATGGTTGGTAGAAAAGTTTCATTCCTTTTAAAGTGAGCTTTTTTTACTTTTAAAATTATTTAAGTGGGAATGCACCCCTGTTCTCTCCATTATAGTTGTTTGTGATTGACCTAAGAACATGGATGTAATAAAGTAGAAAAATATGAAAATACCAAAGCTCTAAGGCAATCATCCATTTGTCCAAAAAATGCTTTGCTTTCAAAGGCATTTGAAAACCATTGTTCCCAAGTTATTCCTAATTGTATGTGAAGTTCTGCCAACCTCTAATAAAAATCATGAAAGTGTTGCAAAAGTAAATAAATAAATAAATGCAGGAGGTAACTATCATTGTTATTATGTGTTTCTTTTTTACCTCACACCCCTGGAAGGCTATTCTGTTCTTTATTTCTTCAACCTTCAGCTAATTATTTCTCTCTGTTTTCTGTATGTCAAAGCAATGAGTATCCATTCGTTTGTGTCATTCTGGACCTCTGCTAAACTTCAATCCTCTCTTCATAATCTGTTTTATTAAGACGTACTATAAGGACTTTTTTTCCCCAGGAACCAGTGGTTCAAACTTCAAAAAAAACATCCTGTGCATGTGCTTTGGTCCATTTGTTGTTTTGTTTTTTGTTTTGAGATGGAGTTTTACTCTGTCACCCAGGCTACAGTGCAGTGGCACAATCTTGGCTCACCACAACCTCTGTCTCCTGGGTTCAAGCGATTCTCCTGCGTCAGCCTCCAGAGTAGCTGGGACTACAGGCATGTGCTACCATGCCTGGCTAATTTTTGTATTTTTAGTAGAGATGGGATTTCCGCATGTTAGACAGACTGGTCTTGAACTTCTGATCTCAAGTGATCCACCTGCCTCGGCCTCCCAAAGTGCTGGGATTACAGGTGTGAGCCACTGCATCAGGCCTAGGTCCATTTGTGATTGTTATTTGTATTAAAATGGTTAACATGTCCAGCCCTCCCTTGGTATCCTCAAGGGACTGGTTTCAGAACCCATGTGCACATCCTTGGATGTTCAAGCCCCTGATAAAAAATGATGTAGTATTTGCATACAACCTACACGCATCCTTTGTATACGTAAAATCATCTCTAGATTACTTAAATGCCCAATACAATGTAAAGGCTATGTGAATATTTGTTAGATCATGTTTTTTTATTTGTATTATTTTTATTACATTGTTATTTACTTTTTTTTCAAATATTTTCAATTCCCAGTTGATTGAATCCTTAGCTACAGAACTGCACATCGTAAAGGCTAACTGTGTTGCATACTTACTATATGCTAGGCATTGTTCTTATCACTTTACATGTCTTTTTTATTTTCACTCAAGACTTGCCATCCAGTAACACACTTTACATGCCTTAACTCACTACGTCTTCATAATAACTTTATACTATATTGTTTTATTATTTTATACTATATTTGATAGTTATTATAACTATTAACAAAATTGCTACCTACATTGTGAGAAGCATGGGGCTTTACAGGGTACTGGGGTACAGAACTCCAGGTGTGCAGGGTGCTTCCTAGAATCAGTAGTGTGATATATGTTGCACAGACTAGATGCTAAGCAAATCCTTGTGGAATTGATTATCTAACATTTCAACTTTTCATGTCTTTCTGTGTTCCGTTTTATATCCCTGATGTTCTACGGAGTTTTCGTGACCTCTGTTGAATATCAACTCTGGGAAAGGCAATATTTAGAGAGTTTTAAAAGGAAGTACGAATCGAAAGTAGAAGACAGCTTTGGTTGGCACAAGAAAAAAAATATTTCAGGGGTAAAAGAGTACAAAGGATGACTCTTAAGGATGGAGTAATTTAGGCTTCACTTTGAAACTTCCTCAAGACAGTCACCAGTACCACTGGTATGACCTGAACACATAATGTAATACATGTGCATAGAAAATGATATCTATATTCCATCACTTTTTAAGGGGGCAGTGCACTATTTTTAATAAGTAAAATTCATGATTTGATGACAATTTGATAAGTTAATCCTCTAGTGTTACATAAATGATCATTTAGAGAGCTTTTTAATATTCAGTGTGGTTAAACACAAAGAATTTGTGGGCTTACTCTGTTTGCCTTGGACTTTCACATGTAATTATATCTCATAATGAAAGTGTATAAAAATTAGACAGCCTAAATAAACTGATTTTCTCTGTGACTATCAGAGAAATGGATCCTCTTGCCACAGTCACTCCATGCATTGGGAATAGGTTCTATGGAAGCAGAATGATCACATTCAAATTTCAGCAATGATGTCTTCCAAGGCTAGTGATACGTCTCTATTTCTACACTTCTATTTACTTACTTTAACACTGTTTCACTATAAATTTATTAAAGCAGCTTTTCCCAAGCTAATGCAAATTTACTTTTCATGGATGCTATACTAAAAGCACTTAGGGTTTATATTAATATTTATTCTTTAGGAAGACAAATGTCTTTAAAAAATAACTTTCTATTAACAGATATTTAGGCCTTTTTTTCTGAACTGATGTACAAGGCTTCTTCACAGAGTAGCAGTGTATTTTTTCTGAGTCATTTCAATCTTCCCTAATATCTTCATTTCCATTTAGAAATGTGACACTCAATCCTATTATATTCAAAGCCTGCTACCTCAGGAATTAATGAATATATTTTTCAAATGCTAAAGTTTTAGTGAAATGAAAGTGCTCCTCAGCATTCTGTTCATTGAATGCCATAAAAATGATTTTTGGAAGTAGGTTTTTGAAAACAACTTTGCATTTAATAATTTCTTGTTGTTTGTTTTTTTGTACTCCACTTTCTAGCCTTATTAAAAGAAGCTATTTAAGATTCAGTCAAGTCCAATGGCTCAAAGAGTGTATTCTAATAATGTATAAGTCTGTTCTCATGCTGCTATTAAAGACATACCAGAGACTGGTGAATTTATAAAGAAATGAGGTTTAATTGACTCACAGTTCCACATGGCACAGGAGGTCTCAGATAACTTACAATCATGGTAGAAGGCACCTTTTCACAGGGTGGCAGGAGAGAGAGAGTGAGAGTCCAGCAAAGGAGGAAGCCCCTTATAAAATTATCAGATCTCATGAGAACTAACTCATTATCATGAGAATAGGATGGGAGAAACCGCCCCCATGATTCAATTACCTCTACCTGGTTCCTCCTATGACTTGTGGGGATTATGGGAACTATAATCCAAGATGAGATTTGGGTTGGGGCATAGCCAAACCATATCAAAGAGTATTTTCATTTAAAAAAAAAACAAATTATTTTTAATTTGTAGAGATGAGATCTTGCTGTGTTGACCAGGCTCTTCTCTAACTCCTAGCCTCAAGCAATCCTCCTGCCTCAGCTTCCCAAAGTGCTAGGATTAGAGGTGTGAGCCATTGTGCCCTTTCTGTAAGAGTATTTTCTATAGGAATTGTAACAGCTGGGCAATCTGGAAAAAAAGACAAAGATCCCTTTGTCTTTCTCTTCAACTTAGACCCTACGTTAGTTGCCATTGTGATATAATATATTACCATGAATATAGTGGCCTAAACAACATTGTTTTATTGTCTCACAGTTTCTGTAGGTCAGGCTTGGCTTAAATGCTCAGTCTCACAAGAAGAGACAAAATAAGAAATGCATATTTGGTCTTTGCTCCTAATTTCTGGCACAGAGTTTTTAAAATCCTTGTAACTTCTTGAGCTATAAAAGCATCTTTTGTTATGATATTTAGTTTTAGTTCCCAGTCTGACACAAAAGTTTCTAAGACTTTTGGAATCTCTGGCATGGCAAGAGTCTCTTTTCATGTGCGAATGAGATGACTGGCAGGTGGGGTCCCTCAGCTTCAGGATGAGGCTGGTTGCCAGAGGAACCAAACAGGTCATTAGAGGGTTAAAACTTTCAACCCCATCCTTTGACCTCTGCGGAAGGGTGAGGGGATCCAAATTGAGATTAATCCCCAGTGGCCAGTGGTTTAGTCAAACATGCCTACATGAGGAAACCTCCATAGAGACCCTAAACAACAGAGTTTGGAGAGCTTCTGGGTTGGTAAACAAACTGATGTGCTGAACGGTGGCACAGCCAGAGAGGGCATGAATGCTCCATGTCCCTTTCTACATACCTTGTTCTGTGCTTGCTTCTATTTGGCTGTCTCTGAGTTGTATCCTTTATAATACACCCCAAATAGTATAACTGTTTTTCTGAGTTTTTTGAACCATTCTAGTAAGTTACCCAACCCCAACATGGGATCGTATGATCTCCCGGTTTATAGCTAGTTTGTCAAAAGTATGGGTGGCCTAGACTTGTTGGGACCAGCATCTGAAGTAAAGGCAGCCTTGTGGAGCTGAGCCCTCCGCTGTGGGCTGTGTTAACACTGGTTAATTAGCGTTGAAATTGAATTTAATCACTGGACACACAGATGGTGTTCACAGAGAACTGGGGAATCACTTAGTGTGGAAATCCCACACATTTGGTGTCAGAAGTGTTTTAAGTATAGAAAAAGAGTTTTCCATTTAGCTGCAATCAAGGCATCAGCTAGACTGAGTTCTCATCTGGACCCTGAGATCTTGTTCCAGGCTTATTAGGTTATTGGCAGAATTCAGTTCCTTATAGTTGTAGAACTATAGGAACTATATGGCCTTTAGCTTCTAGAGGCCATTCTTCTTCACTGGCAATTCACAGCCTGGATGTTTACCTCTTCAAAGCCAGCAAGAGGGTCACCCTAGCTCAAGGAGGGCTCCAGTCTCTTTTTTTTTTTTTTTTTTTGAGACGGAGTTTCGCTCTTGTTACCCAGGCTGGAGTGCAATGGCGCAATTCTCGGCTCACTGCAACCTCCGCCTCCTGGGTTCAGGCAATTCTCCCGCCTCAGCTTCCCAAGTAGCTGGG
>CAUYOR010085062.1:0-13933 GCA_963573925.1 Callimico goeldii | reverse complement strand
TGTTTACTCTGCTCCGAGAGCTCCCGCGCTGAGGTGCCTGCGGAACCGCTGCGCTGTGCACAAAAGTCGCTCTGGCGACCCGTGTGATTCCTCCACTGGAGATCTTCTGCTCCGTGAGCGACCAGAATTTGTCTGAAAGTGCGGTGTGCTCTAGTTCTCCGTGCCTTCACTGAGAGCTGCAATCCCGGGATGTTAGCGATCGGCCATCTTGCATCGTTCTCTTTCCTGTTTTTTTATATGTTATTTTACTGTGTATGTCTTGAAAATGTTGTTGTAGGTATTATTTTTGATTAGTTGATAATTTAGTCTTAGTACTTAGTATTATAGTTTACACATGACAGTTACAGTGTTATAATATTTTGTGTTTTTCTGTATACTTACTATTACTGGTAAGTTTTGCACCTTCAGGTAACTACGTATTGCTCATAAATGTTCTTTTTTTTCTTAGTAAAGTACTCCCTTTAGCATTTTTAAAGAACACCTTTGGTGATAATGAAATCTCTTTGCCTAGAATGTACTTAGAATTATGAAAAAATAAAATAGAATGATTAAAATAAATAAACATAAATATAAAAAGAAATCCCTAAGTTTTGTTTGTCTGGGAAACTCTTTTTATCTCTATCATGTCTTAAGGATATTTTCACCAGATGTATTGTTCTGTGGTAAAAGGTTTTTTATTCTTTAGCTTTTTAAATATGTCATGCCACTCTCTTCTGGCATGTAAGGTTTCCACTGAAAGGTCCTCTGCTCCTTTGTATGTTGTTTTTTTCTTTTCTCATGCTGCTTTTTGTATCCTTTTTTTATTTTTGATCTTTGGGAGTTTGATTAGTAAATGTGTTGAGGTAGTCTCCTTTGAGTTATATCTGTTTGGTCTTCTATAATGTCCTTATACTTGGATATTAATCTATTTCTCTAGGTTGGGAAAGTTCTCATTTATTATTTCTTTCAATAAACTTTCAACCCCTTGCCACATCCTCTTTAAGGCCAAATAAATTTTAGATTTGGCCTTGTTAGACTACTTTCTACATCCTGTAGGTGTGCTTCATTGTTTCTTATCATTTTAAAAAATTTTGTCATTTCTCACTGTTTTTTTCTTTTTCTTCTTCTTCTTCTTTTTTTGTTTTTGAAATGGAATCTCACTCTGTCACACAGGCAGGAGTGCAATGGCATGAACTTGGCTCACTGCAACCTCTACCTCCCTGGTTCAAGTGATTCTCCTGCCTCAGCTTCCTGAGTAGCTGGGATTACAGGTACCTGCTACTATGCCTGACTAGTTTTGTTTTGATTTGTTTTCTGTTTTTGAGATGGGGTTTAACCATGTTGGCCAGGTTGGTCTTGAACTTCTGATTTCAAGTGATCCTCTGACTTTGGCCTCCCAAATTGCTGGGATTTCAAGTGTGAGCCATCATGCCTGGCCCTAACTGTATTTTCAAATAGCCTGTCTTCAAGCTCGTTATTTCTTTCTGCTGCTTTATCAATTTTTCTATTAAAAGACTCTGATGCATTATTCAGTATTCCAATTGCACTTTTCACTTTCATAATTTCTACTTGATTCATTTTTAATTACTTTGATCTCTTTGTTAAATTTATTTGCTAGAAGTTTGATTTTTTTCTTTGTGCTGTCTTGAATATCTTTGAGTTTCCTCAAAACAGGTATTTTGAATTCTCTGTTTGAAAGGTCACATATCTTTCTTTTTTCAGGATTGCTCCCTGGTTATTTAGTTCATTCAGTGTAGTCATGCTTTCCTTGATCGTCTTGATATTTGTAGATATTTGTCTGTGTCTTGGCAGTGAACATATAGGTATTTATTTTAGTCTTTGCACTCTGGCTTTGTACCTATCCCTCTTCAGAAGGCTTTCCAGATAGTTAAAAGAACTTGGGCATTGTTATATACTTAGCATAATGCTCATAATATAAAATTTTCTTTAAAAACCCATTTCTGACATTTAAAAACCAATGACAGTGTCACCAAAAAGAACACTGACATGAGGTAAATATTGCAACATCCATCATCTTAAGCCTCCTTTAATGTGATGAAAAATATTTGGTCCTTTGTTGTCCAAAGAGAGGACCATATATAGTACCTGTTATGTACATAGCCCATCTCTCTGATATCCTTAGCAATGATGATACTGCTGCTCATCTAACTTCTCCAAAGCCTCAGGTAATTGAATGGAAGACAATGAATACAAAAAATTATGAAAATATATTAAACTCTGCAATAGATTTTGGTGACTTGTAGTCCAGTTTCATCATGTAGCACAAGGTCACATATGAGTGCTCTTATTTGATTTGATGATTATATAAACAAGGGGCATAATTTAAGGTAGGAATTCTTAACTAAGGTAAGTTATGCAATTTCAGAGTCATTTATAACTATGAAATTGTAAAATTATGTGTGCACATGTGCATGTGTGTATGTGTGCCTGCATATGCATGTATTTTTACCTGGAGAGTTTCCATAGCTGTTTTTCAGATTATGAAAGGGGTGCATGACCAAAATAATGTTTTAGGTAACCTCAAATGAATTCAGACACTCTCTCTTTTTCTCCGTTTCTACTATTTTTCCTTTCTTTCTTGTTAACGGTGTTCAGTGTTCATAAAGATGACAGCTTATGGCAGTGAGAATTATTATGAAGTAGTAAACTTAAAAAGATAGATTGTGCAGGACTAGAGAGACTCCATATCATATAGAGTTTTAAATTTAGAAACTGGGACTGTAGTGTCTGTAATCCTTGTAAATAGCCACATATATGCAACGTTGTTTCTGATGACTTTGACTGAACTGAGGTGGTTCAAAACTTACAGGTGAATAAAGAATAGAAACCTTCTAAACTCATGACTAATTAAAGTATTTAAAAATAATGATCAGTAATAGGTGCTCCAGGTGGTTCTGTTAAGATAATAAGACTGAAGCAATGGTAGAAATGCATGTCTGAAGTTGTCTCTTGGTTATTATGCAGCTAATAAGGTAGACATAGAAGAGGTAAATTAATTTTACCCTCAGCAGAACTATAATTTTTACAGATTGAAAACAGGTAAGTAGAAAATCGAAGGCCCCAAAGGTTAGGGAAAATGACAATCAAGTGTAAAGTGGGTTAAAAATGTTAGATTTTTTTTTTTGATCTCATCTTGCCTCATTTCTCCAGTATTCCCCTTTGATCATTTACATTTCACAGGACCTTCAGTATTCAGAATGTGGTAGCCCTGCTACACACACATACAGACTTTCTATGATTCAGCAGTAACTTCAGATTTGCATTTGTATTAAATCTGTCTGAACTACATTATTCTAATATGTATTTTCTAATTTTCCAGGGTAATTTATGTATAGTATGACAATGGGTTGGTAATATAACCTTATCATAATTTTAAAATAATTACTTCTACTTTTTTTAGTGTTCCAATAACAAAACTTTAGCTTGGACTATATAATGAATTGTGTTTTACCCTCATTGAACTTCTTTTTAAAATTTTTTTAAAATTTTTTTATTTATTATACCTTAGATTTTGGGGAACATGTGCAGATCATGCAAGATTGTTGCATAGGTACATTCACGGCAAGGTGGTTTGTTGCCACCATCCCCCCATCACCTATTCCTGACATTTCTCCCCATGTTATCCCTCCCCAACCCTCCCTCCCACTATCCCTTCCCTAGCCCCCCCCAACAGACCCCAGTGTGTGATGCTCCCCTCTTTGTGTCCATGTGTTCTCATTGTTCAACACCCACCTATAAGTGAGAACATTTGGTGTGTGATTTTCTGTTTTTGTGTCAATTTGCTGAGAATGATGGTTACCAGTTTCATAGGTCCCTACAAAGGACACAAACTCATCATTTTTTATGGATGTGTATTATTCCATTGTGTGTATGAGCCACATTTTTGTTGTCTAGACTATGATTGATGAGCATTTGGCTTGGTTCCAGGTCTTTGCTATTGTAAACATTGCCGAGATGAATATGTGTGTGCATGTGTCTTTATAATAGAATGATTTATAGTCCTGTGGGTATACACCCAGTAATGGCATTCCTGGGTCAAATGGAATTTCCATTTCTAGATCCTTCAGGAATCGCCACACGGTCTTCCACAATGGTTGAACTAATTTATACTCCCACCAACAGTGTAAAAGTGTTCCTATTTCTCCACATCCTCTCCAGCATCTGTCATCTCCAGATTTTTTAATGATCACCATTTGATTTGCATTTTTCTAATGACCAGTGATGATGAGCATTTTTTCCTGTGTTTGTTGGCTTCATATATGTCTTCTTTTAAAAAGTGTCTGTTCATATCTATCACCCACTTTTCGATGGGTTTGTTTGTTTTTTTCTTATAAATCTGTTTCAGTTATTTGTAAATTCTGGATATTAGCCCTTTGTCAGAAGGGTAGATTGAAAATTTTTTTCCCCATTTTCTTGGTTGCCTGTTCACTCTAATGATTGTTTCTTTTGCTGTACAGAAGCTCTAAAGCTTAATTAGATCCCATTTGCCTATTTTGGCTTTTGTTACCATTGCTTTTGGTGTTTTATTCATGAAATCCTTGCCTAGGCCTATGTCCTGAATGGTTTTACCTCATTTTTCTTCTAGGGTTTTTATGGTGTTAGGTCTTATTTTTAAGTCATTAATCCATCTGGAGTTAATGTTAGTGAAAGGTGTCAGGAAGGGTTCCAGTTTCTGCTTTCTGCACATTGCTAGCCAATTTTTCCAACACCATTTATTAAACATTGGATCCTTTCCCCATTGCTTGTTTTTGTCAGGTTAGTCAAAGATCAGATGGTTGTAGATGTATGGTGTTGCTCAAGAGGCCTCTGTTCTGTTCCATTGGTCTATGTCTCTTTCAATACCAGTACCATGTGGTTTGATTACAGTAGCCTTGTAGTATAGTTTGAAGTCAGGCAGCATGATGTCTCCAGGTTTTTTCTTTTTGCTTAGGATTGTCTTGGTTACACAGGCTCTTTTTTTATTCCATATGAAGTTTAAAGAAGTTTTCTCCAGTTCTTTGAAGAATGTCATTGGTAGTTTGAAGGGAAAGCATTAAATCTATAAATTACTTTAGGTAGTATGGCCATTTTCACAATATTGATTTTTCCTAACCATGAGCATGGAATATTTTTCCATCTGTGTCCTCTCTTATTTCCTCAAGCAGTGGTTTGTAGTTCTCCTTGAAGAGGTCCTTTACATTCTTTATTAATTGTATTCCTTGGTATTTTATTGTTCTTGTAGCAATTGTGAATGGGAGTTTGCTCTTGATTTGGCTCTGTTTTTGGTGTATAGGAATGCTTGTGATTTCTGCACATTGATTTTGTATTTTGAGATTTTACTGAAGTTGCTTATCAGCTTAAGGAGAATTTGGGCTGAGATGATGGGGTCTTCTAATATACAATCATGTCATCTGCAAATAGAGACAATTTGACTTCCTCTTTTTCTAATTGAATACCCTTTATTTTTCTTGCTTGATTACTCTGGATAAAGCTTCCAATACTATATTGAATAAGCGTTGAGAGAGAGGGCATCATGTCTAGTGCTAGATTTCAAAGGGAATGATTCCAGTTTTTGCCCATTCAGTATGATATTGGCTGTGGGTTTGTCATAAACTAGCTTTTATTATTTTGTGATAGGTTCTATTAATACCTAGTTTATTGAGAGTTTTTAGCATAAAGGTCTGTTGAATTTTGTTGAAGGCCTTCTCGGCATCTATAGAGATAATCATGTGTTTTTTTTTTCTTTCGTTCTATTTATGTCGTGAATTATGTTTAAGGATTTGCATATGTTGAACCAGCCTTGCATTCCTGGGATGAAGCCTACTTGATTTTGATGGATAAGCTTTTTGATGTGCTGTTGCAATCAGTTTGCCAGTTGTTTATTGAAGATTTTTGCATTGATGTTCATCATGGATATTGCCCTGATGTTTTCTTTTTTTTTATTGAGTCTCCACTGGATTTAAGTATCAGGATGATGTTGGTGTCATAAAATTAGTTGGGGAGGATTCCCTCTTTTTGTATTGTTTGGAATAGTTTCAGAATGATTGGAACCAGCTCCTCTTTGTGTGTCTGGTAGAATTCAGCTGTGAACCCATCTGGACCTGGACTTTTTTTGATTGGTAGGCTGTTAATTGCTGCCTCAACTTCATCCCTTGTTATTGGTATATTGAGGGTTTCAACTTCTTCCTGGTTAATTTTGGTAGGGTTCAAGTGTCCATGAATTTGTCCATTTCTTTCTGGTTTACTGGTTTATGTGCATAGAGTTGTTTATAGTAATCTCTGATGGTAGCTTGTATTTCAGTGGGATCGGTGGTGATCTCCCCTTTATGGTTTTTTTATTGCATCTATTTGATTCTTCTCTCTTTTCTCTTTTATTAATCTGGCTAGCGGTCTATTTTGTTGATCTTTGTGAAAATCCGGCTTAATGTATATTATAGATCTGTTAATTTTTTGAAGGGTTTTTTTGTGTCTCTATCTCCTTCAGTTCTGCTTTGAATTTAGTTATTTCTTATCTTCTGCTAGCTTTTGAGTTTTTTTTTAATCTTGCTCCTCTAGCTCTTTCCATTTTGATAATAGGGTGTCAATTTTAGATCTTTCCTCCTTTCTCGTGTGGGCATTTATTGCTATAAATTTCCCTCTAGACACTGATTTAAATGTGTCCCAGAGATTCTGGTATGTTTTGTCCTCATTCTTATTGGTTTTGAAGAACATCTATATTTCTGCCTTCATTTCATTGTTTATCCAGTCAATATTCAGAAACCAGTTGTTCAGTTTCCATGAAGTTGTGTGGTTTTGAGTTAGTTTCTTAATCCTGAGATCTAATTTGATTGCCCTGTGGTCTGAGAGACTGTTTGGTATGATTTCCGTTTTTTTTTTTTTTTTTTTGCATTTGCTGAGGTGTGATTTACTTCCAATTATGTGGTCAATTTTAGAGTAAGTATGATGTATTACTGAGAAGAATGTATGTTCTGTGGCTGTGGGGTGGAGAGTTCTGTAGATATCTAGTAGGTCTTCTTGTTCCAGTTTTGCATATAGGTCCTCTATATCCTTGTTGATTTTCTGTCTCATTAATCTGTCTAATGTTTACACTGTAATGTTAGTCTCCTGTTATTATTGTGTGGGAGCCTACATCTCTTTTAGATCATTTAGAACTTGATTTATGTATCTGCATGCTCCTGTATTGGGTGCATATATATTTAGGGTAGTTATCTCTTCTTGTTGTATTGATCCTTTTGCCATTATTTAGTGTCCTTCTTTGTCTTTTTTCATCATTGTTGGTTTATAGTTGATTTTATCTGAGACTAAAATTGCAACCCCTGCTTTTATTTGCTCTCCATTTGTTTAGTAGATCTTCTTCCATCTTTTTATTTTGAGTCTATGTGTTTCTTTCATGTGAGATGGGTCTCCTGAATACAGCACACTGATGGTATCAATTTTACCCAATTTGTCAGTCTGTGTCTTTTGATTGTGGCATTTAGGCCATTTATGTTTAATGTCAACATTGTTATGTGTGAATTTGATCCTGCCATTTTGTTACTGGTTGTTTGCTTTGCCCATTCATTGTTGCCATTTCCTAATTGCATACTTGATCTTTACCATTTGGTTAGTTTTTGGAGTGACTGGTAGTAGATGATTTTTTCTGTGTTTAGTGCTTCCTTCAGGAGCTCTTGTAGAGCAGGTCTGGTGGTGATAAAATCTCTCAGTACTTGCTTGTCCATAAAGGATTTTATTTCTCCTTCACTTATGAAGCTTAATTTGGCTGGATATGAGATTCTGAGTTGAGAGTTCTTTTCTTTAAGGATGTTAAATATTGGTCCCCATTCTCTTATGGCTTTTAGGGTTGCTGCAGAGAGATCCGCTGTGAGTCTGATGGGCTTTTCTTTCTGGATGACCCAAACTTTCTATCTGGTTGTGCTTAGCATTTTTCCTTTATTTCAACCCTGGTGAATCTGATGATTATGTGCCTTGGGGTTGCTCTTCTTGAGGAGTATCTCTGTAGTATTCTTTGTATTTTCTGTATTGGCTGTTGGCCTGCTTCACTAGATTGGGGAAGTTCTCCTGGATAATATTTTGAAGAGTGTTTTCCAGCTTGGATTCATTTTCCCCATCCTCCTCAGGTACACTGATAAAGCATAGATTAGGTCTCTTCACATAATCCCATATTTCTTGGATGCTTTGTTCATTTCTTTTCACTCTTTTTTCTCTTTTCTTGCCTTCTCTTTTTATTTATTTGAGTTCATCTTCAATCTCTGATATACTTTCTTGTGCTTGATTGATTTGGCTTTTGAAACTTGTGTATGCTTCATGAAGTTCTCATGCTGTGTTTTTCAGCTCCATCAAGTCGTTTGTGTTCTTCTCTAGGCTGGTTATTTTAGTTATCATTTCATCGAATCTTTTTTCAACATTCTTAGTTTATTTTCATTGGATTAACACATGTTCTTTTACCTCAGAGAAGTTTGTTATTACCCATATTCTGGAGACTGCTTCTGTCAGCTAGTCAAAATCGTTTTCTGACCTGCTTTGTTGCCATGATCTTGAGTCATTGTGATCTCTCTGGGGAGAAGAGGCATTCTTATGTTTTTGTCTTTTTCGTGCTGGTTTCCTGTCATCTTCTCTGAGTGGATGCCTTTTCTGTTAAAGTTGGGGTTATTTCTCCTGTATGATTTTTTTTTATTTTTTAGTTAATCGCAGTTTTCAGTGTGCCACTTGAGACATTCTGTCCATTGTCTGCCTGTGCAGGTATTGCTGGGATGCCTTGGTCTCAGCCCAGGCTGCTGTTTATTCTTTGCCTGGTTTCAGTACTACTGGAGTTAGTTCCGCCTTCCCAATGTGGGCTCTTTTTCTCTTCAGAGCCCACTATTCTTAGGTGGAGGATGTATTAATTGGAAAACTCTCCCAGGAGAGGGACTCCAGTTGCTGGATCTTTCAGGGAGGGGTGTGTCTGCTTAAGGAAATAAAAGAGGACACAAACAGATGGAAAAACATTCCATGCTCATGGTTAGGAAGAATCAATATCATGAAAATGGCCATACTGCCCATAGATTCAATGCTATCCTCAACAAACTACCATTGACCTTCATCATAGAACTGGAAAAAACCACGTTAAACTTCATATGAAACCAAAAAAGTGCTCACATAGCCAAGACAATCCTAAGCAAAAAGAAGAAAGCTGGAGGCATCATGCTACCTGACTTCAAACCATACTACAAGGCTGCAGTAATCAAAAGAGCATGGTACTGGTAACAAAACAGAGATATAGAATAATGGAACAGAACAGAGGTCTTGGAAATAACACCACACATCTACGATTATCTGGTCTTTGACTAACCAGACAAAAACAAGCAAAGGGGAAATGATACCCTGTTTAATAAGCATTGTTGGGAAAACTGGCTAGCCATGTGCAGAAAGCAGAAACTGGACCCCTCCCTTACACCTTATGCAAAAATTAAATCCAGATGGATTAAAGATTTAAACATAAGACCTAACACCTTAAAAACCCTAGAAGAAAACCTAGGCAATACCATTCAGGACATACAAATAGGCAAGGACTTCATGACTAAAACACCGGAAGCAATGGCAACAAAAGCCAAAATAGACAAATGGGATCTAATTAAACTTAAGCACTTTTGTACAGCAAAAGAAATAATCATTAGAGTGAACTGGCAATAAACAGAATGGGAAAAATTTTTGCAATCTACCCATATGACAAAGGGCTAATATCCAGAATCTACAGGTAACTTCAACAAATTTACAAGAAAAAAACAAGCAACACCATGAGAAAGTTGGCTAAAGATATGAACCAACACTTTTCAAAAGAATACATTTTTGTGGTCAACAAACATATGAAAAAATGCTCATCATCACTGGTCATTAGATAAATGCAAATCAAAACCACATTAATATACCATCTCATGCCAGTTAGAATGGCAATTAAAAAATCTGAAGACAACATATGCTGGAGAGGATATGGAAAAATAGGAATGCTTTTACACTGTGGGTGGGAGTGTAAATTTGTTCAACCACTGTGGAAGACAGTCTGGCAATTCCTCAAGGATGTAGAATTAGAAATTCCATTTGACCCAGTCATCCCATTACTGGGTATAAACCCAAAGGAATGTAAATCAATCTATTATAAGGACATATAAACATTTATATTCATTGCAGCACTGTTTACAATAGCAAAGATGAGGAGCCAACACAAATGCCCATCATAGATAGACTGGATAAAGAAAATGTGGCACGTATACATTATAAAACACTACACAGCCATAAAAATGATTAGTTCATGGCTGTTGTAGGGACATGGATGAATCTGGAAACCATCATTCTCATCAAACTGACACAAGAACAAAAAACAAAACACTGCATGTTCTCACTCATTAGTGGGTGTTGAACAATAAGAACACATGAAAACAGGGAGGGGAAATTCACACACTGGGGTCTGTTGGGTGGGAGACTAGGGGAAGGATAACAAGGGGTGGGGAGATTGACAAGAAATAACATTAGGAGAAATACCTAATGTAGGTGATGGGATGAATCTGGAAACCATCATTCTCATCAAACTGACACAATAACAAAAAACCAAACACTGCATTTTCTCACTCATTAGTGGGTGTTGAACAATAAGAACACATGAAAACAGGGAGGGGAACATCACACACTGGGGTCTGTCGGGTGGGAGACTAGGGGAAGGATAACAAGGGGTGGGGAGATTGACAAGGGATAACATTAGGAGAAATACCTAATGTAGGTGATGGGAGTATGGTAACAGCAAACCACCATGGCATGTGTATACCTATGTAACAATCCTCCAAGATCTTCACATGTACCCCAGAACTAAAAGTAAAAAAAAAAATGTTTGCTTAAAATGTACTTTTTGTTGTCACAAATTTTTTATGTCTCTAGATTTGGAAGTCTGAACATTGAGATATTTTCTACTGTGCAAAAAATGAGTATTTTAATATTAAAAGAGAAACTGACTATTCAATATCACTGCACATACTGAGAACATTAGATTTGAAACACGTTGCTTATAACATAAAGAAAATGCATGCCAGTATATTTCACATTCCTATATAAAACATTTTACGTATATTTTAATTTGTATCTATAAATTTAAGTTTCATTTAAAAAATTTATGCCTTAAATTTCCTCAGTAACCTTTGACTAAATGAGATTCTTGTTCAGAAGTTTCCTCTTTTATGCTTTCTTTAAATCTAGAAAGATATCAGGGTTTTTTTTTTTTTTTTTGTCAGAGCCATTTGAACCAGAGCAAATCCATCTTGAATAGGGGTAAAATGAGACTGAGACCTAATGGGCTGCATTTTCAGGTGGTTAGGCATTCTAAGTCACAGGATGAGTAGAAGGTCAGCACAAGACACAGGTCACAGATACCTCACTGACAAAGGAACATGTGGTAAAGAATCTGGCCAAATTCCACCAAACTAAGGTGGCAGTGAAAGTGACCTGGTCATCCTTGCTCATTGTATGCTAATTGTAATGATTAGCATGCTAAAATACTCTTACCAGTGCCTTGATAGGTTACAAATGCCATGGCAACATCAGGATGTTACCTTGAATGGTCTAAAAAGGGGAGGAATCCTCAGTTCTGGGAATTGCCCACTCCTTTCCTGAAAAGTTCATGAATAATTCACCCCTTGTTTAGCATGTAATCAGAAAATGACCATAAAAGTGGCTGGTCAGCAGCTAATGGGTCAGCTCTGCCTGTAGAGTAGTCATTCTTTTGTTTCTTTTCTTCTCTAACAATCTAGCTTTCACTTTACTGTGTGGATTCACCTTGAAGTTTTATTTGTATGAGATCCAAAAACCCTCTCTTGGGGTCTGGATTGGGACCCTTTTTCAGTAACATCTTCCTGGTAACCATGATGGGATGATACTGAGGAGACTCCCAACCCAAAGGAAATAAACTGCAACACTAATTGGGTGACTTTGGGTAAGTGGGGTGCATTTTACCTGCATAAAGGGTGTGACTGAATTACAGGCCCAACTTAAAGGAGTTAGACTCTCCCCTAAGATTGAGTGGGTTAAAGGACCGTCTTAGGAAAAAGGCAAGCATGCTTAAACCAACTTGGTTTTGAGACCAAACTTAGGAAGATTAGAGTTCTTCCTAAAATTTAGGGGGTTAAAGATTCCACTCAGTAAATTCCCTCAATTAAAAATGCATTTGGCATCATGGAATGTTAACCACTATTCTCTTTGAATTAATCTGTCTTACACTCTCTGCTAATGACTGCAGGTGACAAGGTTAGGCATGTACAGGACCTTTGGACATGGGAAGGTTTTATCTCCCCAAAAGAGAAAACTTGAGAACTGATGGGATTACTAGAAAAGATTCCTTTGCGACTGACAAGTGGCCACCTGAACTTTTGATTCCATGTCACTGTAATAGGTGGTTTTATTTTTCTGCTCTCCCTGAGATTTTTACCTTCCCCACTCTGCCACAGGAAATGCTTTTATCTCTGTCTCTTTCTCTCCTTTCCCTTTCTTATATTTTCTGTTACTCAGGGTGACCATCTTGCCCAGACATCATATGTTAACTCCTGGTTGTTTGTTGAATTAAAGATGATAGGGTCAATCTTGGGGCAAGTTTGAGCTTTGCCCATTCAACATTGGGTGCTAAATGGAGTGACTACTGTAGCAAATCTTTGAGCTATAAATTTGTCTTTCTGTATCACTTTATCATAAAAAGGAATATCTTAGGGTAGAACATGGGCTTAGGACCCCATAAGCCTGCTGTTCAAGATGGCCCAGTAAACTGGTCAGTTACAAAGTATGCTGTGGGTCCCTGTGGGGGAAAGACTGGATGAAGTTTCCCTCTGGTCTTGTTTTATGTCCTTGGGAGGTTGACCTTGCAGAGACATAGCTGTACTTTATCTTGGTCTCTGCCATCCAGGAGACAGAACTTTCGGGTTGCATGTCATAGCTAGCTCTAAAAACTATCTTGAGCAGTTAACAACCATTGCAAGCTCAAAATTGGTGCTCTGTGTGCCTTCTAGGAAGCACAATGGAAATTACCCAATGCTGTAGTTTAGTAGCTCAGGCTTTGTTTTTTCACAATGGTGGCCTGGGTTCAAAGTTCAATTCTGGCTTAGGGAATGAGTCCTTTCTTGTTTGATAGTTGTGTTACCTTTACCATTTGTTGATTTTCTTCCCCTTTATATACCATTTTGAATTTTCCTTTCCTTGAGCACCTGGGAGGTTACCTTTGGTAAAGTTCAAAAACCAAAAATATTGGCTGTTTGGCTTGGTAAAAGTTGGGTAATAAGAAATTTTAAGGAACAATCCAAGATGGTTTATTGCTAACATCTCGGGATTGCAGCTCCCAGTGAAAGTGCAGAGAACGAAAGGACGCCACACTTTCAAATTTTGGTCGCTCACAGAGCAGAAGATTCCCAGTGGAGGAGCTACATAGGTCGCCAGCATGACTCTTGTGGCTGGAGCAGCGGTTTTGCTGGCACCTCAGCATGACAGCTCTTGGTGCAGAGTAAACGGGACTGGTTCCCCTTCTGACCAATGTTTGGAGCTCCGGGAAGGCAGAGTCGCCTATTACAGACTCAAGAAGGAGGCCAGACTGGAAATTCCTGGGCAGAAAAGCACCATCAGTCTTAACGCCGCTGTTTTGGCCGGCGCAGTGGGTTGCTCATATTTCGGCCCTGGGAATTAACAACTTGGACGTCCACTCAGAGACCCAATTTGAAAGTTGGTAATTACAAAGATGACAGGTGGATAAATTTACAATGATGGGAAGAAACCAGTGTAAAAAGGCTGAGAACACTCAAAATCAGAATGCCTCTCCCTCTAAAGAGGATCACGTTCCTCATCAACAAGGGAACAAGGCTTGATGGAGAATGAGTGCATCCCATTAACAGAATCAGGCTTCAGAAGATGGATAATAAGAAACTTCTGTGAGTTAAAAGAACATGTTGTAGCCCAA
>CAUYOR010085061.1:66-15466 GCA_963573925.1 Callimico goeldii | reverse complement strand
TCTTGTTACCCAGGCTGGAGTGCAATGGCGCGATCTCGGCTCACCGCGACCTCCGCCTCCTGGGTTCAGGCAATTCTCCTGCCTCAGCCTCCTGAGTAGCTGGGATTACAGGCACGCGCCACCATGCCCAGCTAATTTTTTGTATTTTTATAGAGACGGGGTTTCACCAGGTTGACCAGGATGGTCTCGGTCTCTTGACCTTGTGATCCATCCGCCTCGGCCTCCCAAAGTGCTGGGATTACAGGTTTGAGCCACCGCGCCCGGCCATATGTCTTCATTTTTATATGCCTACTAATTTTGTAAAATTGGGGTTACGATATTTCATCAATCTCCCCTACATATTTTACAAAGCTAAGATCAACTTATTTCAACTTATTTTAAACATTCAATTTATTTTAAACATTATACATTGTCAATATTTTTATATTTTGCCAGCACATGACATAAATATGCACATGACAGGGCATTCACCCAAGACAACTTGTAATTTTTTAAAATTATTTTAAATTTACTTACTTGAAATAAAAGAATATGCCAAGTGAGATAAGCAGTGATGCAATAGATAATCCGTGTCCAATTATGGTCAGGTAAAACAAATTTAGCGCAGTCTGTAATTTGTATAAAAAAATTTGGTTCATATCAATACTATAAGAATCTATAATCCTACACATGTAGAAGTTCAAATTCAACTGAATAAACTATATTTTTTAATGGTATCTGATAGTTTTACAATGATTAGTTTGCAAACCAAGAAATACTTGAACACATCTCCAATGAAGAATACGTATCAAGCTACAGTATCAAAATTTATAAATTGTATGCCCTTTTAACAATAATTTAAAAAAATTAGAAGTCAAATATTAAATCTATGAGGCAACATTTTGATTGATCTAGATTATATACTATATGAAACTAGTATTTTATATTTTGCGCACCTTCAAACAAATGCTGCTTAATGATTTGTTTTGTTCAGACTTAAATCCCAGATAAAGTTTCTTTTCCAACTAAGTTTCTTTTTTCTTTGACAAATTTGAAGCTCAGAGACAAATCTCAATTTGTTAAATTAGAAGATCCTATCATCTGTACAAATGTGTTCATTCTCATGGTTTTCACTTTTTTATTTTTATTTGTCCATATTCCAGTTATTGTGAATTTGTATAATTATCTTCCAGCTCTTCTCTGAATAAGCCAGGAATATATTATTTATAAACATAATGATAGCTGGTAGTTATCAAGAGCTTACTATATGTTAATCTTTTAAGTTTTTTGTGTTAAATCAATACCTATGAAAATAATAAGGATAAAATCTATTCTTACCCTCATTTCATATATGAGGGGACTGAAACAGAGATATAAAATGGTTTTTTCAAGGTCAAACAGTTTGTAAGAAGCAGAAAGAGGAAATCGAGTTTTAGGATTCACAGTTGTAATCACTGTGACAAACTGCCTCTATTCCAAAAACATGCAAATACATGCAAGTGATTGCTCTTGAAGCTATATTATGGTGCCAAATTGTAATTAATCTTGACTTCACATGTAGTGTTTAAAAATGCGATCCTGAGTGCATGTGACCTAAGAGTCAGTCAGAATGAGAGCCTTCTGCTGAGGGAGAGACAGGACTGTTTAAACCCTGCGGGGCTTATCCTGTTTACTTGAGCACAGTTTCAGAGGTCATTCTAGAAATTCCACTGCAAATGAAAGATTTTCCCTTTCTTACACTTTTAAGGTATGTTTTCTTTGGAAAATTTGAAACCCCAGTACTGAAACATTGACTTGTAAATTACACTATTACCTAACACGATTGCTTTTTCAGTATAATGACAAAATCAATAATAATTTTTTTCCTTGGATATATTTCTTAATTGTTCTTCTCAATTTATATTATGAAAAGGCATTATAAGGGAATGGAATAATGACTGAATTTTTTCAATACAGTAAAGGACAACTAGCTGTTCAAATAGGTAGCATAAATTCAATTTCAATTCAGAATTATGACATACCTTCACTTTCTCATGGGTGTTAACATTACACTGGGTATAATTTGTCCATGTTCTGTTGCTTGCTGGATGTCTAAACCAGTTTCCATCTTGGTCACAGATCTTTGTAACTTTTTCTTTAAAATTAAAAGGAAAAAAAAGGGAAAACAGGAATTTAATTAACCTAGAGTTTATTAAATGGATGTCAAGGAGATATGTAGATACATTACTGCTTTTACCTGATGGATCAAAGTCCTGAAAGTAATCAGGGCAGAGCTGCATTGATTCAGTTCCTGCAGCAACATCATTCCAGCACAGCCATCCATCCCAGGTTCTGTTGCAGTAAACGCCTTAATGAAGAATTAAAAATTAGGGATAATTATTAAATAATTTAATAATATTATTTTAATAATAATTATTATAAATAATTCCTCTAGTTATATATGAAGACATAGTTTTAAAAGTGGTTTCACACTGATGCGGAGTAAAGGCTATTTACGGAAAATGGAGATATTATATAAAAATGTATGTACAGAAATTATTTGGCTTCTTACCAAATAATATTAGAATAATATCTAAATTAAATTTAGAAATATCTAAATATATAACATTTAGATTTAATTCTAATTGTCAAACATAGTTATTTATTTAATAAATCAAATGGTCTTTGCTAGTTGTCCTTAGCCATAATGTAGTGATTAATTAGTGTCCCTACACTTAAAATTAAAAAATAGAAAAGGGAATTAGGGACATGATTCATTTTAGAAACTATATGCTTAGGGAAAGGTGTTACTATTTTCTGAAGCAAACAAATAAAATAATCCAGTATTTCCTATTATGCCATTGTAACCCCAAAAGATACTTATTGAGGCCCTTCAACCAAATTCTGACTCTTCATTCCTTTTCTTTTCAAATAAGGTAAAATGTTTAATAATCTTACATTTTTCTCCAAAATTAAAGAAAAAACTTCTTACATTAAAATACATAATGTTTTTTTTGTGAGAGGTAGGTAAATTAACAGACCAATGTTCAAATGTTATAACAGTCTATAATCAAAGAAAGTAATTTTCTAACTTGTCACCTTCTAACTTGTTTTCTAACTCATACAGAGAGAATCTTGAATGCTACATGAGATGTTTATTATCTTTAACAGATTTACAAAGCCATATCAAAATTTATCTAGCCCTCATGAAAATAGAACAAAATAGAACAAAATTCTGATGGCCTGTAAGTTCAGGTAAATTCAACTAAAAAACATAACAAAATGTTAATGTCACTCCAGATGATGTTTTTTGTCCTGTGATTTTTTAAAACAATTATTTAAATAGTTTGAATTCATATATTTCTAGATAAAATACGGCCTATTTAGAAAAATTTTATGGCCTATTAAAAAAAATTCTTGATGTAGTGTTAGAAAGCATCTCAAATGTGTCCATATCGCAGCTCCAAAAGAACCTATCTAATTCACTACAGCACTGGTAGTGTGAGAGACTGCAAGATCCAGAATTTTTGAAATTGTGTTTTATGGTATTTGAGTGAGATATGACTGGGTATTCTATGAAAAAAGTTTCTCTGGTCAAATGGATTTTAGAGACACAAGGTTGAAATAAAAATAGCTCTTTATTGCAAGACTTTATAGAGTATTTAAAATTATAAAGTGTATTATAAAACTTCAAGAAGTTGTATTATACAATGATCCTGAACTTATTTTACCACAGAATACTTTTATTATGAAATCTTATGAAGATATTCCTATTGTTCAACAATTAAGTTGAAATCTACTTTTATATGATATATAGCAAGAGGGTTTGGAAGGGTTTAAAAGTTAGAAATATTTAGAGAGTCTTTTAAGTTGTATTTTACTGTGAGTTTTACATTTGATATTTTGAAAATAACCCTTTCTTTAGGGTTGTCAGTCAAAATATAGGACCTATTTTTGTTTTGCTTTATCTGGCAACTCTGCTTGTGTTACTCATCTTTTATCTTCAGAATCTAGGCAAATATCTGGTTCTTAGCAGGCTCTCAATAAATGTTACCCAAAAAAAAAAAAAGGAATATCTTATTGAAAACAGAAGCACTTAGATTTTATTAACTTTGCTACCAAATGTACTATGCAAACTGTGTGTATTATGCAAAACAATACTTTTGTATTCATCGTATTATTATGCAACTTCCTATCAAGGAGGTTGTAAATAAAAAAGAAATATACAATTTCATAAACTGAAAGTCAGTTGTCATTAAAATTTGTGTTTTTGTGTTAATATTAATACTTACTTGATTTAACTATCTTTGTACCATAAAAGAATCATACTAAACAGATCACTGTCACATATTTTTATTAAATTTTTAACAACAAACAACCCTATCAAAAAATGGGCAAAGTATATGAACAGACACTTCTCAAAAGGAGACATTTATGCAGCCAATAAACATATGAAAAAAAGGTTGCCATTACTGGTCATTAGAGAAATGCAAATCAAAACCACGATGAGACACAATCTCATGCCAGCTAGTTTGGTGATCGTCTGTTGTCAGGAGACAACAGATGCTGGAGAGGATGTGGAGAAATAGGAATGCTTTTACACTGTTGGTGGGAGTGTACAAATACAATTTGACCCAGCAATCCCATTACTGGGTATATACCCAAAGGATTATAAATCATTCTATTATAAAGACACATGCATATGTATGTTTATTGAGGCACTATCCACAATAGCAAACATTTGGAACCAACCCAAATGCCCATCAATGATAGACTGGATAAAGAAAATGTGGCACATATATACCATGTAATACTATGCAGCCATAAAAAAGGCTTTGCAGGGACATGGATGAAGCTGGAACCCATCATTCTCAGCAAACTAGCACAGGAACAAAAAGCCAAACACCACATTTTCTCATTCATAAGTGGGAGTTGAACAATGAGAACACATGGACACAGGGAGGGGAGCATCATACACTGGGGCCTGTCGGGGGGTGAGGGGCTATGGCAGGGATAGGAGAAACAGCTAAAATAGATGATGGAGTGATGGATGCAGCATACCACCATGGCACGTGTATATCTATGTAACAAACCTGCACGATCTGCACATGTACCCCAGAACTCACCCCAAAACTCAAAGTATAATAATAAAAATTTTAAAAAAGAGATATAACATGATGTCATAAGATGTTCTTCAAACATAATTAAAACTGCACATATACAAAAAGGTAGCAACTAATCTATTTTTAATAATGGACCTAAGGAACTTATAATGATATAATGGGAGTAGTTTTCTTTTAAAAATACGTCAAATGCATTTACAATTAAGTAGTCATGCTTACCTTCTACTTGTTGAATGGGATCTTGCATAATTTTTTGGTAACATTCATATTGAGCTGTCATGATTTTATTTCTAGTAACTCCCAACTGCACTGAGTCCTCAGGACTCTCTTCTAATTCTGCTGTGACAAGAATCTAAGGGATTAAAAAAACAGTATCAACTTCATGAAAAGGATTATAAAAATGTCTTTGTTAAAGGCAGTCTGTCACAGTGGAAAACAGCCAGTGCAGTAATGTACTGGAAGATGAACTTGTTCTCTGGGGAAATATCTCCCATTTGTAGTGTTTGCTATTTTCATGGTATAAATATCCCCACCGTGTCCACTTTCAAAACACTAACAAGATGTCACCATTGGCAGAGTGGGAAAGCACAGTTGGTTCTCAGAAGCCTGTGGTAGCCAGCTCCAGGACAGTCCTTAATACATGTTCTGGAATGTAGACAGAGATGTCTTCCAATCTGACCCCAGTGTTTTTCCTGGCTCTGTGAATGAAGGCAAGATATTGTCTGTCCCCTCCCCTTAAACCTCTGCTTCCTTATTGTAAAATAGTATAAAATAACATCAAGACAACAGAGGAGATATATCTGGCACATGGAACTACTCACAATTTATGGTCATTGTTATAATATTTTGATAATAAAAATAATGGCACCAACATTTGTGATGTTGGCAAATAGAAATTTTTCTTCTATGCACATCAATAAAGTTTTTGGACAAGTTATATATTTATTTTCTTTCAATATAGTAGCACTATTTTAAGCTTCAATTCTACTTTAATTTCCACATGACATTTTTTCCAATTTATAATATGAAGCCTGAATAAACCTCTTTTTAACTGATTTCTAGTAGTAATTTTTGCATAATTTATATTAACTATATTCCATAAGCTGTTATCTTCCTATCCTTCCTTTGTCCCCTCATTGTCGTATTTCTCTTTTCTAGCAGGAAGTTGAATTTAGTAAAGTCAAAATGACATTCCCTCACTGTTGTAGCATCAGTCAAGTTTTACCACTGTGTGACCACCATTTACCATTAAGTCTTTCATTCCTTTATTTATTTTCAAATAAAAACTTATGGAGTGGTAGTGCTGCACAAGTAATAAATGGAAATGTGGAACATAAAGAAATGTAATATATTTGAAAACCACATAACTGCTGTTCTTCTCAAAAAGTCCATAGAATTGCATAAATCCATATCATTTTTATCCCTCTGCATAAATCAATATCATTTTTATCCCTACTTGGAATACAGACTCTGATTTATATACCTTAAACGAATTCAAGAGGGAGAGTCATAGTATCTTAAATTACAATAATCAGTTGGTAATCTATTACAGAATTGCCTGCAGGAAAGTAATGTTCTGTGCAGCTTGCTTAGTGGAGGGTGTGAGCTGAAGTCAACTTAAAGATACTATCTAAGAAGTGCAGAATTTGGACTGCTCCTAGACTTGAAAATGTTTTCAAATACAAATGCTGACAGGAATGTAGTCTTGGGTTTGTTTGTTTTCTTTTTCTCATTTAGGTTTTCTGTATTCTCTGGGTTTCTTTGTTTCCATCTTTCCATCTTTGTGGTGTTTGCTAGAAACACCTCAAGCAAATTCTTTGCTGTCACAGGACTAAATGAGAGTATGTCTCTTGGTTTCTCGTGTTTGTAACGAGATAAGAGCATAGTCACTATTTTATTTTGAGGCAGAGAAAAATATGGGTAATTTATTACTGTAATAAAAATAAAATTAAGTGTATGAAGTATATGATTCTCAAGCAGAACAACTGAGTTTTCGTCTTCTTTGTCTGCCTTCCACCTTGGGCCCCATATCCCCAGAGTATACATGTAGAGGGGCAGATGAGTATGCACACTTATGCACACATCTGCCCCAAATTTAACAACAATTGTCTGCTTATTTAAATGAATGATTGAGGAAATTAATTTAAAACACACTGCATGGTTCTAAATTGCCTTGCAATCAAGATATGTCAATCAACTGGCAGAACAGGATAAATATCAATGGGAGAGTCACTTTTTTTAAACAGATCTAACTGTGAATCAACAAGTCTGGTTGAAACTATTTTCTCTACTATGTAAAACCTGTACTATAGTGTCATTCCGTTTGTATCTCTGTCTGATTACTTTCCTCTGGTGTCTTATGCATTTGTGTCTATTGATCTTTCCCATTCTGATTCCCTCTACTTCCTTCTCATTCTATACCTGTTATAGGACTAAAAGCATACACTGAATGAAAACACATTATTGCTGTATCAATTAGATACAAAAATGTGATTAATTTATGTATCTAGTAACTTCCTTAATTTTCTTTATCAATTACAGGTATATTGGAAGCAAAAACAGAAATAATCATATATTGTTATGCTTACCACAAAAAAAGGCAAGAGAACCAGAAAATACTGGGTACACTTTTTCTCCATCATTGTGCCAAAATGAAATATGCTATATAGCATAAACTGCAATAGAAAAAAAAGAAATAGAATTCATCGATTTTTATGAAATAAACGTAGAGGGCTCTCAACAGAGAATTCATTTTAAAACTACACATTAATTCAATAATTTTATTTTAAAGATTTGATTAATGGTTTTGGGGGTTTGTTTGTTTGTTTAAAGACAGGGTCTCACTCTGTCTCCAAGGCGAGAGTGCAGTGGCACAATCTCAGCTCACTGCAGCTAGACCTCCCAGGTTCAAGTGATCCTCCTTCCTCAGCCTCCCAAGTAGCTGGATTACAGGTGCACACACCACACCCATCTAATTTTTGTATTTTAATAAAGATGGGGTTTCACCATGTTGCTCAGGATTACACGTGTCAGCCACCCTGCCCAGCATGTTAAAATAGACTAAAACTACAAATGTTTAAGAGCATTATAATTTAAAGTATTAAGGAGCTTATTAACACATTTTAATTTAATTTAATTAGACTTACAAACAGAAATGCTCCTTATAGATAGATAGATATTTTAATAATTATAAAACAAATGATAAAGGTATTAAAGCATTTCGCATGGACAGAAACAATTTTGATAGCATATTTTATTATAAAGTTTACCTTTATTTTCTGTAAGTATTCATCCAATTTACAATTTTCTGACTCCAGTTATTTAAGGAAGGAAATTGTTCTCAACCAATTTCTTGAGAATCAATGTCTATACATCATAAAAATGTCCTTATAATTTAATAGAAATTATTCTTCACTAGTTAAAATCAATTTAAAAAAAATAATAAGAAATAAAGATTCCCTAAATCATCCACATTATTGAAATAAGGTTACAGAGAATGAATAACATTAAATAAAATATTTGTTTGAATATTTTTAATGCTACATACAAGTCTGAGCTAATGAAAAATGGTCTCTAAAAGCTAATTCCTGATTCTGAGAGACAAGAATTGCTGTAGTGTATTTCCAAATGCTTCCACCCTGTGAAGTCCAGGAGCAACCTACTCTGACACGTTGTCAGGGTGTAGCCATAGACTACAATATTTATTTGACTGAATGACATGATTTGGCTCTGTGTCCCCACCCAAATCTCACCTTGTAGCTCCTCAAATTCCCATGTGTTGTGGAAGGGACCTGGTAGGAGATAATTGAATCATGGGGGAGGTCTTTCCACTGCTGTCCTCCTGAGAGTGAATAAGGCTCACAAGATCTGATGGATTTATAAATGGGAGTTTCTCTTGTTTGCTGCCATGATGCGAGGCATGCCTTTCACCTTTCATCATAATTGTGAGGTCCTCCCAACCATGTGGAACTGTAAGTGCATTAAACCTCTTTCCTTTGTAAATTGCTAAATCTCAAGTATATCTTTATCAGCAGCATGAAATGGACTAATACACTGAACATGCAAACAATATTTTGAAAGGAGAGAAAAAATTCTGATCAACAGATATTTGCCATTGAACTGTGAACTTAGATTTAATTTTGTTAGGAAACTAGTGATGGTTTTTATTATAGAGCTAATGTGGGAAAAACAATTAAAAAACCTTCTTTACATGTTCACATGTTTTGCTTATTATTTTTATTATGACATTCAATGAGAGCACATCATTAATTATCACATAGAATTTGTGCCATTGGTAGCCCTCACCAGTGACTCACCTAGAGGTTGTAGCAATCTTGTTTTGCAACCTTGTCAAATTGTAGTCAACAAATTGAAGTTTGCCACAATCTTGTCAAGTTGCAGTCGTTTTCGTTTTACTTGCAGCAGTCTTTTGAATATTGTTTTCTCTATCAGCTAGCCTGGGTTTTTATTATTAGATGATCTTGAGGAAAATATAACCAAAATATCATGAAGCACTCTATTAATTTTAATAAAACTAGTGTTATAGACAGAAAACAATGAATCAAAGTTTCTTCAGTTCAGTAATTAATAAGTAAATATTTTTGTTTTTATTACATTTTACCATGAGAAAATCTAATTTCCCAATACTTACATGCACGATTGTCTCCAGACTCAAATCACATTTTCTCTTGCATCATATTTGACATTGTCTTTAAGAATTTCTTAAATTCAGGGGTCAAGACCTGAAATATTGATTAATGTAATAATTTAATATTATACTAATGATCAAAATTATTCCATGATAAATTTAAAATTTAAAAGTAAATACTGCAGCTAAAATCATATTTTTATTGAATGATTCCAACTTTTGAAAGCCTCTTTTGCTTACAACAGATTTGAGTTACTATATAGCATTAACATATTCACAGCATGTGATATTTCAATATGAATTATAGATCTAGATTATGAGAACACACTTGGTCTGAAAAGGTACATATTTTCTATGAGTAACTAATTTTTAAAGACTTCTTATGTCATTTTCACTTGATAAATTGTTAAATTTTAGATATTTACATTTTTTGATAGAATTACTAAAATGCTTTCCTCAGGCATTTATGTTACATAAATATTTATTGTGTTTATAGTCATATAATTCTGCAATCATTCTAAATTATACCCACACCCTTTAAAAATAAATTTTATGTTTTAATCTTCTCAGTGGAGCTTTCACTATCATCAAGTATTAATAGCAAGGTGAAAGAAAGGAGGGTTATTTTTGGCTTTGGTTTTCCTTTTTCTACACATTTTTGTTGAAGAATGAAAATAGTTAACAGATATAGTAATTCCTAAAACTCCTTATCATATTAATGATAATTTATTAGGATTTGTGTTAAATGACAAAAAATTAAAGCAATTTAAAATTCATTATGAGATACATTCTTCCATGCACATTTCACCTGGAAATGATATAAGCAATGATACTGCACACTTTACAAATTTGTTGTGACCATTAAGTAATTTTCACTATATTGTGGAGCCCTGAAAGTTCCTAACTCATGGCATACTTTTGGCTACATATTTAAGATGTTAGTAGGTTATATTTTTCTGTATAAAAGCATATATATTTAAATATGTTAGTAATATAAATAAATGTTATTCTATTTAAAAATCAGATGTGTTTTACAAAACAACTTTTTATGATTTACACACTAGTCAGGATTAAACTATCTTTAATATGCACATGAACTCCAAATTTTGAGGGGGAAAGTGCTTCAAAAATCTTGTTTGAAGTTTTTCCAAAACCAACACATTTGAAAAACATTTCACCCAACATTACCATTATTTTTGTTGCTTATCTAATAGACTTCAAAATCAGAGTTCCAAAAAGTATCTTAGTGAAATATCTCTTAGGGGTAACTAATCATCCTGACATCAATAATTAAAGCCATTCAAACACATACTGGACACCTGTGCCTTCTATGAGATCCAGCAATGACCAATTCACTTGGTAGTGCAATTCACTTGAGTCATCTGGGTTGCAAAGGACCTGTCAAAGTTTCCTTGCCAGCAGACACATGTGGTGAGTGGTAGTTATGGAGGACTCACCCCTTTCATCAAGAAGTCTCAAGTTCCATAATAGATGAATCATGGAAAGGCATGTGCATAATGCCATTGCAAATGTAGGTGAAAGTCAACTTAGATAGATTCTCATACTGGGAGATGAAATGATGAAATTGTTCTCAGGAGAAATATGTTTAAGTGGAATCCTTGGTTTTAGCTCATTGAGTTCTCTGCATACTGCTTTTAATTATCTGATTCAGCAAGTTCTTCTCTCCATGTATTTAGCTTTTTTAAAATATATCTTCACTAAGATACAATTGACGCTAATTCACTAAAGCTGTTAAGCAAATCATTTTTAATCTCTTTCAGATCTTGTTAAATTACTGATAATTTTACCACGTTACATCACGAAATACAATAGTTTCCATTTAATTTTGAGAAGAGACCAAGCAAATAATGAAAAGAGGTCAAGTTAAGTGATTAAGCCTGCCAGAGGATTTGTCCATGTATGCTAAGGTTTGTTTAGTAGGAAAAGTACTTCAGAGTTGTGAAAGTGCTAATTTATACTGTTAAGTAAACGTGTAATCACATTGGTACTGCTAGTAGTTACTGACATTCTCAAGAGCCGCTAGTCTCATAGTTCCTATGAGTACTATTTTATTTTCCTTTTTCAAAATTAAAGTGGTTTATTACTAGAAATGAGATACTTTTTAGTATACAATAAGAATTTTAAAAGTCATTTATTTCTAAATGTTTTCTGTGCTTTAGCCCCCATCTTCAACATTAAAATAAAAATGATGTATTTCATCACAAAAAGAACTGTGAAAAATGAAAAATGTCTTAAAACCTGAAACAACTTATGAAATATTACTGCCTAGTCACTAAAGAATGTATGTAACTTACCATTTTGGTTTCATGTCTTCATATATCATACATCTACCCTCCAAGATAATTTTCCCAAATGCTTACATTTTAAGAGGGCAATCTTCTTGACATACTATAGTGTAAAAGCATATTTTATTGTATATAAGCATTAGAAACCAATGTGACTTAATCAACATTTATAGGAACACCAGAAAACATAAATCCTGCACATGTGTACCAGTGCCTTTCAAGCCTATTTCTTATTTTCTAAAATGCGTATTATTCCCATACATACTTTTTTCATTCATGTTTCTTTATAATCATAATTCTTATTTTTCACTGAGTCACCTAGCTCTAGTATTGAAAGTGTATGTTCACTCCAAGATTAAGAAAAATAATGACTTAATCTTTTATTTCTGTTTTCCCTTTCTTACGGTGTATTACACAAGCTACATATCTCTGGAATCAAAACAAGGAATAAACACTCTTCTGCAATACCAATGTTCCAAACTTCACGGACAATGGAATCATTTCAATCATTCTTCACAATCTAAAAAATGTCAAAGTGCAAGAGTATGGTTAACTTTTACTTTTCTCACTGCTTATTTTTGGAAAACCTAAGTCTTTGTGCTAGAATTACCATTGCAAATTACTATCTTTACGTCTAATAGAGTCTTCTTATCTTTTATTTTTTTAGAGACAGGATGTCACTCTTTGCCCTGGCTGATGTGCAGTGGTACGATCATAGTTCACTGGTGACTTGAACTCCTGGTCTCAAGCAATCCTCCCACTTTGGTTCTCCAAATTGTTGGGATTACAGGCATAAGTTCCTGCATCTGGCCTCCAATAAAATATAAAAAATAAATGCCAATGTAAGGTTTTAGTGCCCACTCCAACCTAGCTTGGAATGCCACTAACACTTTTTTTTTTTTTTTTTTTTTTTGTGATTGAGTCTCACTCTTTTCACTCAGGCTGGAGCACAGTGGCATGATCTCAGCTCACTGCAACCTCCACCTCCCAGATTCAAGCAATTCTCCTGCTTCAGCCTCCTGAGTATCTGGGACTATAGGCACCTGCCACGACGCCCAGTTAATTTTTGTATTTTTAGTAGAGACAGGGTTTCTTCATGTTGGTCAGGCTGGTCTGGAACTCCTGACCTCAGATGACCTGTCTGCCTTGGCCTCCCAAAGTGCTGGGATTACAGATGTGAGCCACTGCACCCAGCCCACACTTTTACTATGTAAAGCAATTAGCAAAACAAAACATAAAGAAGCCTCACTTTCCTGAAGATCTGCTACTGATATAAGAAACTGAAATTATATGACCTCTTTAGGATGTCATTTGAGTCATGCATTATTTTTTTAAGCTATTAAGTGAGTAGGTGCCAAATCACTGATGCAGTACACAGCAGCATCCACAAAGTGTAAGGCTGTGGGCCAACTGCACCAGAGTCACCCCCAAAACTTACTGAAAATGTTAAGTAAGTTTTAGGGTGGCCAGGCCCCACCAAAGACCCTCTGGAACAGTATTTTTTGAAGAATAATTTAGGAATCTGCATGTTTAGTAGGTACCCAAGTAAATTCTTGGCCTGTTAAACTTGGTGAAGCACAATATGAATACTTCATTCTTACTGGGCCATGTCAAAACCTGAACACACTTGTATTTCACTGTTTCTAGGTACTGGCCTGACGGTTTTAAAAGGAACCATAAAGTTTAAATCAAGCCAATATTCTGCAGTGTTCCCAGGCTTGCTTAATGTCACAGAACTCCCAGAGCAAGTTATTCAAATATCTATTTTAAAACATATCATATAATCTTATTATTATTTCTTTATGTGTCTGTGCATGAGATTGTGAGCACAGTAAGAATAGGGCAGGCAGCATATTCATCTCCATGGCTACACACCCTAGCAAAGTGACTGCATAAAGAAGGCATACAGAAAGCGTTTTTAAAGTAGATGACTTATAAAATAAATTTAATCAAGTTGAAGAAACCTGATGTTTTTAGTTATTCCTAACCCTTTCAAGCCTAGTATAATTTTCCGAGTCATTAAAAAAGGCCATTGCCTCCACTCTACTCCAAAAATTTCTGATTCAGTTCATCTTGCTCGGGGCCCAGGAATAAGCATTTTTTTCAAGTTTCCCAGGTGATTTTAATATATAGCTAGGGTTGAGGATACCTGACAGAGATAGAAGAATCATGTGGCATGCAGAATAAAAGGCATACAAATATTTCCATACCATATTCACTAGAATCTTTGATTACAGCTATGATTTAGGTTACAGATCTTAAAATAGAACGACTGACCTAGATTATCTTGATTTATCCAGGTTAGCCCCAGCTAATAACTTGAGTTCTTAAAAGAAGAAAAGAAAGGGTGAATGGTCAGAGAGATGCAGTACAAGGGGAAGCAGAAAAGATGGAAACACAAGAAAGAGTTGATTACTTGTTGCTGACTCTGCTGTAGGAGCCAACATACAAGGACTAGAAAGATGCCTCTAGCCAACAACGAAATGGAGACTTCAGTCCTACAACCATATGGAATTGAATTCTGTCAAAAACGTGAATGAGCCTGGAAGCAGATTCTCCCCCCGAGTCTATAAAAGGGAATGCAGCCCTGTCATTACTTTGATTTTGACCTTGCAACACCTGAAACAAAGAAACCAGCCAAGCCAACAGAACTGAACAATAGAACTGTGAGACAGATAGCAAACGAGTGTTGCTTTAAGCTACTAAATTTATGGTCATCTGTTATAGCTAGCTTAGAAAACTAACAAAATTCCTTACCTGACAAAAATTGCATTTTTTTCCATCAAACCAAAGTAGAAACTCTGCTTCCCACTAGCCAGTCATTCCTCTTAGCCTTAGAATACATTCATTCTCCAGCAAGACAATCCCATTAACTAGAAGTGTTTCTCTCAAGCTGCTTCTAAATTGCTTTGTAATTTTAAGAAAATCAATTCAACTATTTTCTGCTTGGTTTACTCAACTAGAAAATGAGTATAAAACTTGATCGTTGGATCGATCCAAGATGGCCTATCGCTAACATCCTGGGATTGCAGCTCTCAGTGAAGGCATGGAGAACTAGAGCACACCACACTTTCAGACAAATTCTGGTCGCTCACGGAGCAGAAGATCTCCAGTGGAGGAATCACACGGGTCGCCAGAGCGACTTTGGTGCACAGCGCAGCGGTTCCGCCGGCACCTCGGCGGCGCGGGAGCTCTCGGAGCAGAGTAAACAGGGCTGGTTCCCCTTCAGACCGAGGTTTGGAAAACACACACAGCTCCCCAGCACGGCTCCGGACGCACAACTCCGGACCGGCGCAGCGGCTGTGACGGCACCTCAGCCCGGCAGCGCTCAGTGCAGAGTAAACGAGACAGGTTCCCCTTCTGAC
>CAUYOR010085057.1:0-53094 GCA_963573925.1 Callimico goeldii | reverse complement strand
TTTCCTCCCTAGCCTAGGCTTCCTAGGCTTCTTGATCTGTATTTAGATTTCATAAAATTTATAGTTGAAAATATGGATTGGCCGGGCATGGTGGTTCACACCTGTAATCCCAGAATGTTGGGAGGCAGAGGTGGGTGGATCTCCTGAGGTCAGGAGTTTGAGACCAGCCTGGCCAACATGGTGAAACTCTGTCTCTACTAAAAATACAAAAATTAGCCAGGCATGGTGGCACATGCCTTTAGTCCCCTACCCCTCAGGAGGCTGAGGCAGGAGAATCACTTGAACCTAGGGGGCAGAGGCTGCAGTGAGCTGAGATCACACTACTGCACTTCAGCCTGGGCGAGAGAGCAAGACTGTCTCAAAAAAAAAGAGAGAAAAGAAAAGAAAATGATGCACTAATAAACAATATTAGGAGTAAAAAATTAGTGTTTCCGCTTACACTGAAGATTTTAAAATTTTGTGAACAGCTTTATGTATTAAATTCTTCAGATGAAATGGATAATTTTCTAGACATAAATAGCCAAAATGATGCAAAAATAAATAGAAAGCCTAACTAAACCAATTACCATCAAACTTTTTGAATTGGTAATCAAAAGTCTCTTGCCCCAGGCTAGGCACAGTGGCTCACACCTGTAATCCCAGCACTCTGTGAGGCCAGGCAGGTGGATCACGTGAGGTCAGGAGTTCCAGACCAGCCTGGCCAAAACACGATGAAACCGTCTCCACTAAAAATACAAAAATTAGCTGGGCATGGTGGCGGGCACCTGTAATCCTAGCTATTCAGGAGGCTGAGGCAGGAGAATTACTTGAACCTAGGAGGTAAAGATTGTGGTGAGCCAAGATCGTACCACTGCACTCCAGCCAGAGCAAGATTCTGACTCCAAAAAAGGCTCTTGCCCTAAATATCTGTCCCAGATGGTTTTAGAAACTCTTTTTCTTAAACTATTAAGGCACAAATAAACTGTTTGTTTTGAGACAGAGTTTCCCTCTATCACCCAGGCTGGAGTGCAGTGACGTGATCTTGGCTCACTGCAACCTCTGCCTCCTGGATTCAAGCCATTCTCCTATCTCAGCCTCCTGAGTAGCTGGGATTACATGCACACACCACCACATTCTGTCACCCTGGCTGGAGTGTAGTAGTACCATCATGGTACTACTGGCTAATTTTTGTATTTTTAGTAGAGATGGGATTTCACCATATTGGTCAGGCTGGTCTTGAACTCCTGACCTCAGATAGTCCACCCGCCTCGGCCTCCCAAAGCGCTAAGATTACAGTTGTGAGCCACCACACCCAGCCGCAAATAAACTCTTAAACAAATGTTTTCTGTTCCTGTGAAATTTGTCCTCCCAAATTCTTCTTCTGATAAGATTTTCTGTAGAGCACAGAATAGCCCAGCTACAGCCTGCATCTTCCAACCTTCCTTACAACTGAGATGTGTCTGACTAAATGCTCACCTTTGATGATGAGCAAATGTGCCATTTCTCCATCACTTGCTATGGAGAAATGGCATTTCCTAGGGTTGCTGTAACAAAGTGTACAAACTGGGGGGTTAAACAACAGAAATGTATTCCCTCACAGTTCTGGAGGCCGGAAGTCCAAGATCAAGGTGTCAGTAGGGTTAGTTCCTTCTGATGATAGTGAGGGGAAGTCTGTTCCACCCTGTGTCCTAGCTTCAGGTGGTGTGCTGGCAATCTGTGGCATTCCTTGGTGGCTCTCTGCCTTTGTGTTCATATGGAGTTCTTCCTCACGTGTATCCAAATTCCCCTACCCCTCTTTTTTTAAATTTGAGATGGGGTCACATTCTGTCACCCTGGCTGGAGTGTAGTAGTACCATCATGGTTCACTGCAGCCTCAACCAGGCTAAAGCAATTCTCCCACCTCAGCCTCCCAAGAACAGGTGTGTGCCACCATGCCCAGCTAATTTATTTTTATTTTAGTAAAGATGGGATCTTTTTATGTTGCCCAGGCTGGTCTCCAACTCCTAGCCGCAAGTGATCCTCCCTCCTTGGCCTGGTAAAGTGCTGGGATTACAGGTGTGAGCCACCGTGCCTGGCCTATAATAAACTGTAAAACTTCAATTTAAGAGACAGGCCAAGCTCAGTGGCTCACACCTGTAATCCTAGCACTTTGGGTAGCTGAAGCGAGTATATTGCTTGTGTCCAGGAGTTCAAGACCAGCCTGGGCAACATGGCAAAACCCCATAAGTACAAAAAAATACAAAAATTAACTGGGAGTGGTGGCATGTGCCTGTAGTTCCAGCTACTCAAGAAACTGAGCCCAGGAGGTCGAGGCTGCAGTGAGCCATGAAGGTGCCACTGCACTCCAGCCTGGGCAACAAAATAAGACCCTATCTCAAAAAATTATATGTACACACACACACACACACTCACACACGGGATAACTTACAAAAATGTAAAGACAAGACAAGGACTGGGAGAATATTTGTGCAATATACTCAATAACAAAGGGGTTAGCATCCATATTTTATAAGGACACCTTAAAGATCAATTTAAGAGATTGTCCAGTTCCAGCAAGATGGAGTAAGCATACACTGCCTTATCTGTCCCATGGAACACAACTATAAACCCTGGCCAGGCTGCATAGGGAGCAGCTAACTAAGCACACTGAAAAGTAAATGACAATAGGCCAAGTGGGGAAGGCTACCAGAATTCAAAGTCCCACCAACCAGTGGTATGTTTACCATTTGTTTTCCTTCAATATCACCCAGCCTGAAGGAAGCCCAAAATCCAGGAGCACACACCAGATGAGGACAGAAAGAAAAACCAAGAGAAACCTTCCTCTAGTCTGAGAAAAGATAAAAGAGAACCACTAAGAGTTAGAAAGAGTCCTCTATTTTGCTTTTGTTTTTTTCTTCTCTTTTTTTGTGCTCTCCCATCCCAGCCACCAGTTACTATCACAATAGAAGCACAATACTGGCAGGTGTCTAAAACTCAGAAGAAAACCGGGAAGCTGTGGTCTCCAGAATGTGGGGTATATTCCCATGCTTATCACTCTCTGATCTGAATGACTGCAGATTTCTCATGAGAAACCATAGAAGGCAAAAGGGGGAGGAATAACGTTTTTAAAGTGCTAAAAGGAAAAAAACTATGAACTGATAATATCCAGTTTAATGCAATTACTATGACTATTCCATCTGTACTTTTTGTGCAGAAATGGACAAGCTGATCCTAAAATGTGTGAAATTGCAAGGGACCTCAAATAGCCAAATCAATTTTGAAATTAAAAAACAAGCCAGAAGACACACATGTCCTGATTTCAAAACCTACTACAACATTACGGTAATCAAAATAGTGTAGTACTGGCATAAGGATAAACATACAGATCAATGGACTAAAACCGAGAGTCTAGAAATGAACCCACATAGCCATAGTCAATAGATTTTTAACAAGGGTGTCAAGATTGTTCAATGGAAAAAAAAAAATCACCCTCAACAAATGTTGCTAGGACAACTAGATAACCAGCTGTAAAAGAATGGAGTTAAGCCCATACCTCACACAGAATACAAAAATTAATTCAAATTGGACCAAAGAACTAAATACAAGAGCTAGATCTATGCATCTCTTAGAATAAAACACAGCAATAAATCTCTGTGACCTTGGATTTCATATTTAGACTTTGATAGGACATTAAAAGCACAAGCAACAAAGTTAAAAATTGGTAAACTGAATGATATTAAAAGAAAAAACTTTTGTACATCAATAGACGCTAGATCAAGCCGGGTGTGGTGGCTCATGCCTGTAATCCCAGCACTTTGGGAGGTGGAGGTGGGCAGATCACCTGAGGTCAGGAGTTTGAGACCTGCATGGCCAACATGATGAAACCCCATCTCTGAAATACAAAAATTAGTTGGGTGTGGTGGCAAATGCCTATAGTCTCAGCTACTTGGGAGGCTGAGGCAGGAGAATCACTTAAACCCAGGAGATAGAGAGCCAAGATCTCATCACTGAGCTCCAGCCTGGGAAACAGAGTGAGACTCTATCACAAAAAAAAAAAACTGTATCAAGAAAATAAAAATGCAGCCTACAGACTGGGAGAATAGAGCTAGATATACATTTATAAATCATATATCTAGTAGTCAGGATATATAAGAACTCTTAAAACTCAACAATAGTTTGAGTGCAGTAGATCATGCCTGTAATCACAACAGTTTGGGAAGCTGAGGCAGGAGGATCACTTGAGCCCAGAAGTTTTAGACAGCCTGGGTAACATAGGGAGATCCTACCTCTATAAAAATTTAAAATTAGAAGATAAAAATAAACCTCCACAACAAAAAAACAACTAATATCATTCAAAATTGGGCAAAAGAAGCCAGGCATGGTGTCTCACATCTATAATCCCAACATTTTGGGAGGCCAAGGTAGGTGGATCACTTGAACCTAGGATTTTGAGACCAGCCTGGGCAACATGGTGAAACCCTGTCTGTACAAAAAAATACAAAATAAATTAACCAGGCTTGGTGGCATGCTGCCTATGGTCCTAGATATTCAGGAAGCTGAGGTGGGAGGATCACCTGAGACTGGTGAGGTCAAGGATGCAGTGAGCCATGATTGTGCCACTGCACTCTAGCTTAGGCAACAGAGCCAGATCCTGTCTCAAAAAAAAAAAAAAAAAAAAATGGGCAAAAGACTTGAATAGACATTTCTCTAAGGAAGATATATAAATGAGGAATAAGGACATGAAAAGATGCTCAACATCATTAGTTATGGAAATGCAAATAAAAAAATTAATAAAATACCACTTCACACCCCTTAGAACAGCTACAATCAAAAAACAAAACAAAAATAATAAGTGCTGGTGAGTATGCAGAGAAATTGAAACCATCATACATTGTTGGTGAGAATGTCAGATGGCACAGCTGCTACAGAAAAGAGTTTGGGCCAGGCACGGTGGCTCACGCCTATAATCCCAGCACTTTGGGAGGCCGAAGCGGGTGGATCACAAGGTCAAGAGATCGAGACCATCCTGGTCAACATGGTGAAACCCCGTCTCTACTAAAAATAGAAAAATTAGCCGGGCCTGGTGGCACACACCTGTAGTCCCAGCTACTCAGGAGGCTGAGGCAGGAGAATTGCCTGAACCCAGGAGGCGGAGGTTGCGGTGAGCCGAGATCAGGCCATTGCACTCCAGCCTGGGTAACAAGAGCAAAACTCCGTTTCAAAAAAAAAAAAAAAAAAAAAAGAGTTTGGTAGTTTCTCAAAAAGTTAAACCTAGGATGTTTGAAAATTTAAATGTATATGTGACCTAGCAATTCAACCCTAGGTATACAACCAAGAAAATTACAAACAGGTGTTCAAACAAAAACTTGTACAGGATTGCTCATGGTAGCATTATTTATAATAGCCAAAAGAAAGAAATTATTCAAATGTGCATCAACTGATGAATGGATAAACAAAATGTGGCATATTTCTACAATGGAATATTATTCATTCATAAAAAATGAGATGGTGTAAATGCACAACATGGATGAACCTTTAAAACATGCTAAGTGGCTGGGTGAGGTGGCTCATGTCTGTAATCCCAGTATGTTAGGGGGCAGAGATGGGTGGGTCACTTGAGTCTGGGAGGTCCAGGCTGCAGAGAGCTGAGATCGTACCACTGCATTCCAGCCTGGGTGACAGAGGAGACCCTGTCTCAAAAAAGAAAGAAAAGAAAAGGAGAGGAGAGGGAAGGAGGGGGGACAGGGGAGTTAAGGATGAAGAAGGAGGGAGGGGAGGGGAGATAAGGGAGGAGGAGGGAGGGAACAGGAGATAGGGAGGGGGGAGGGAAAAGAGGAAAAAGAGGGGGGGAAAAAAGGGGGGTGGGGAGAAAAGAACATACTAAGTGAAAGAAGCCAGACAAAAAAGGCAACCTATTGTATGATTCCATTTAATGAAATATCCAGAATAAACAAATCCATAGAAATGAAGAGCAGATGAGGGATTGCTGGGTTGGGGGAAAGGGGAAATCAGGAATGAATGCTTCATAGGTACAGAGTTTTCAAGTGATGAAAATCTTCCAGAATTAGGTAACGGTGATGGTTGTACAACATTATGAAAATACTAAAAACCACCGAACTGCACACTTTAAGATGGTTAAAATGGTGAATTATATATTATGTGACTTTTTTTTGGAGACGGAGTCGCACTCTGTTGACCAGGCTGGAGTGCAATGGCGCGGTCTTGGTTTACTGCAACCTCCACCTTGCTGGTTCAAGCGATTCTTCTACCTCAGCCTCCTGAGTAGCTGGGATTACAGGCACCCACCACCATGCCCGGCTAATTTTTGTATTTTTAGTAGAGACAGGGTTTCACCATGTTGGCCAAGCTGGTCTCGAACTCCTGACCTAATGATCCACCCACCTTGGCCTCTCAAAGTGCTGGGATTACAGGCATGAGCCACCACACCCGGCCTATGTGACAATTTTTTAAAAGAATTTTTATGTCCAGTGAAAATGTTATTCAAAAGTGAGGTGAAATAAAGGCGTTTTCAAGTGAAAAATTAAGAGAATTTGTCACTAGCAGACCTATTGAAAAACAAATACTAAAGAAAGTTCTCCAAATGGAAGAGAGGATATCTGAACGAAATTTAGAACATCAAGAATGAAGGCAGAGAAACAAAAATGGTAAAAATATGCTTAAACATAATAGACTGTTTTTCTCTTAAATTCTTTAAAATATGTATACATTGGGGCTCAGAAAACAATACCCCAAAAGTAATGGTGCTTTGGTATGCTGAACACTTTGAACTAAAATAGAAAGGACTTAGAAGCTACCTCAGAATCAAGGCCTGTCTGGGCTCTCCTGTCTCTGTGCCCCAAGCATAGGTAGAGACTTCCCCTAGAATTTCCTTATCTGACTGTCTTAAGACCCTCTTCCTAGGAATCTCATCAAATAATCAGAAAAGATTAACCAGCAGAAAAGAAGAGACTAAAAGTTATCACCACTCTCACATAGACTTCTCCTTTAGTGCTCTGAGGCAATGCCAAGAGATAACCTGGGAGGCTTTATCTACCAGGCTAAATTTCACCCCTCACCTTCCAGTAACTTGCTGGTGTCATTTAGTTCCTAGGAGAATTATTTACAAGATAATGTCTGGGCCTCCTGGGCCCATTCATTTCCCCTAAAAATCATTAACATCCCGCAAACTGCCTACATTTTCCCCATCTCCCTCTTCCCTATGAAAAGGATCTATAAGCCTTAATCATCTGGCTGTCCTTGGGTCTCATATTTAATATTGCTCCCATGCTTTTGTATGTTAATAATGTTTATTTTATTTTATTTTTATTTTTTGAGACGGAGTCTTGCTCTGTTGCCCAGGCTGGAGTGCAATGGCGTGATCTCAGCTCACTGCGACCTCTGCCTCCCAGGTTCAAGTGATTCTCCCGCCTCAGCCTCCCAAGTAGCTGGGACTACAGGTGCATGCCACCACACCTGGCTAATTTTTTGTATTTTTAGTAGAGACTGGGTTTCACTGTGTTAACCAGGATGGTCTCCATCTCCTGACCTTGTGATCTGCCTGCCTCAGCCTCCCAAAGTGCTGGGATTATAGATGTGAACCACCACACCTGGCCCTGTATGTTAATAAATTTATAGGCCTCTTTCTCCTATTAATCTCTGTATTGTCAGTCATTTTAGCAAATCTTTAGGAGAACAAAAGAGAAGCTTTCCCTCTGCCCCTACATATGACAATTGAAAGCAAAAATTATATCATGACACCTCAAAAGCACAGGCAACCAAAGCAAAAGTGGACAAACTGGATCACATCAAGCTAAAAGCCTGCTGTACAGTGAACAGTGAAGAGCACAGGAAACTGAATGAAGAGACAATCCACAACATGATAGAAAATATTTGTGAACTACCCATCAGAAAAAGAATTAATAACCAGAATATATAAGGAGCTCAAACAACTCAACTGGAGAAAACAATCCAATTTTAGAATGAGCTAAAGAAATGAACAGACTTTCTCAAATGTATGACCAACAGGCATAAGAAAAAATGTTCAACATCACTAATCATCAGAGAATTACAAATAAAACTACAATCTCACCCGAGTTAAAATGGCTTTTATCCAAAAGACAGGCAATAATTAATGCAAGCAAGGACATGGAGAAAGGGGAACCCTCCTACACTGTTGGTAGAAATGTAAAGTAGTACAGCCACTCTGGAGAACAGTTTAGAGGATCCTCAAAAAACTAAAAATAGGACTACCATATGATTCAGCAGTCTTATTGTTGAGTATCCAAAAGACACAAAGTCAGTATATTGAAGAGATATCTGCACTCCCATGGTTATTGCAGCACTACTCACAATAGCCGAGATACCAGAGACGGAAGCAGCTTAAATGTCCACCAACAGATGAATAGATAAAGAAAATGTGGGCCAGTCATGGTGGCTCATACCTATAATCCCAGCACTTTGGGAGGCTGAGGAGGGAAGATTACTTGAGGTCAGGAGTTTGAGACTGGCCTGGCCAATATGGTGAAACTTTGTCTCTACTAAAAATACAAAAATTAGCCAGGCATGGAAGCACATGCCTGTAATCCCAGCTACTTGGGAGGTTGAGGCGGGAAAATCGCTTGAACCTGGGAGGCAGATGTTGCAGTTAACCAAGATCGCTCCACAGTACTCCAACCTGGGTGACAGAGAAAGAAAATATGGCACATATATACAATGGAATATTATTCAGCAACAAAAAAATGAAATCTTGTCATTTTCAACAATGTGGATAAAACTGGAGGATACTATGTCAAGTGAAATAAGCCAGGCACAGATAGACAAATACCACATGTTCTCATATGTGAGAGGTTAAAAAAAAAAAAACTCAACAAATGGAGATAGAGGGTGAAAGGATAATGGGGAATGGGAGATAAGGCAGGGATGGTTAATGGGTATAAAAATACAGTTGGATAGAATGAATAAGATCCAGTATTTAGTAGCATAACAGGGTGATTCTAGTTAACAATAATTTATTGTATATTCTTAAATAACAAAAAGTGAAATTGTAAAGTTTCTAACAAAAAGAAATGATAAAGGCTTGATAGGATGGATACCCCATTTACCCTGATTTGATCATTATATATTGTATGCCTGTATGAAAACATTATATGTAGGCTAGGCACAGTGGCTTATCCCAGCAGTTTAGGAGGCCAAGGCAGGAGGATCACTTGAGGCCAGGAGTTCAAGACCAGCCTGGACAACATAATGACACACCATCTCTACAAAAAAATGTTAAAAATTAGCCAGCCAGGTATGATAGGGTGAGCCTATAGTCCCAGGTACTTGGAAGGCTGAGGCAGGAGGATCACTGAAGCCCAGGAATTTAAGGCTACAGTGAGTTGTAATCATGCCACTGCACTTCAGCCTGGGCAACAGAGCAAGACCCTATCTGTACAAAACAAAGTACTCCATAAATATATACAACTACTATGTACCTGTAATAGTTAAAAATAGGACTGGACGCAGTGGCTCATGCCTGTAACCCCAGCACTTTGGAAGGCCAAGGTGGGCGGATCACAAGGTCAGGAGTTCAAGACCAGCCTGACCAACATGGTGAAAACCTATCTCCACTAAAAAGACTACAAAAATTAGCCAGGCATAGTGGTGTGCACCTGTAATCCCAGCTATTCAGGAGGCTGAGGCTGGAGAATTGCTTGAACCCAGGAGGCAAAGGTTGCAATGAGCTGCCACTGCACTCCAGCCCAGGTGACAGAGCGAGACTCCATCTCAATAATAATAATAATAACTAAAAATAAATTTTAAAAAATTATATCACAGCCAGGCATAGTGGCTCACACTTATATTCCTAGCATTTTGGGAGGCCGAAAATCACTTGAGCCTACGAATTTGAGACGAGCCTGGGCAACATAGTAAGGCCCCCAAAAAAGTTTTTTTTAATTAGCTGGGTTTGGTGATCAATGCCTATTAATCCCAGCTACTTGGGAAGCTGAGGTGGGAGGATCACTTGAGCTTTAAAGATAGAGAGGCTTCAGTGACCCATGAACTGCACCACTGCACTCCAGTCTAGATGACAGAGGAAGATCCTGTCTCCAAAAAAAATAATTATCTCATGCTTTAAAGAGTTTTTGAGAGGCCGGGCACGATGGCTCACACCTGTAATCCCAGCACTTTGGGAGGCCGAGGCGGGTGGATCACGAGGTCAAGAGATCGAGACCATCCTGGTCAACATGGTGAAACCCCGTATCTACTAAAAATACAAAAAATTAGCTGGGCACGGTGGCGCGTGCCTGTAATCCCAGCTACTCAGGAGGCTGAGGCAGGGGAATTGCCTGAACCCAGGAGGCGGAGGTTGCGGTGAGCCGAGATTGTGCCATTGCACTCCAGCCTGGGTAACAAGAGTGAAACTCCGTCTTAAAAAATAAAATAAGATAAAATAAAATAAAATGAAAGAAGGATCCACCATGGGGCCTTGGTGCACAGCTCATTCAAAGTGAGTATCTTCTTTGTCAATGAATTTCCTCTGTAGCAGATATTAAGGAGTTGACATTTTTCTTTTCCTTGAGAAATCTGAGGAGGAAGTGAGCTGGAGAGGTTAAAGTCACAGTTCATCAATCATCCTGTAATTTGCAGAATTTTATTTTAGACCTGAAAGAGCCACTGCCATGAGCATGTTTGTGTGTGTGTGTGTGCTTTTGCTTGCTTCCTCAGGTAAACTCTTAGAGAGAACTGCTGGATGGAAAGAACACACATGTTGGAAGCACCTTGCCCATTGTAAGACTGCACTGGTATCAAGCTGTGATGATTTGCACAAGAAAACTATAGTGCACTCTGTTATAATACTGGTAAAAGATCAGCCTGCGGACAATCCTACCTTTCCCAAGAAGAACTGGCTTGCAGAAGGCAAGGTGAAGTCAGTGTGAGTGTTTTCAGTCATCCTATCCACTTCACATGTGTCAGGCAGACTAAGAGTCCAATGGCCTTGAAAGTGTTTCGGTTTTAAGTTCTGTTTAAGCAATATGATGTCTGATTTTTCTAGTTATTTGTGTACATAACATCTTTTTACTATGAACAGTAGCCCCTTCTCAGTGGTTTCTCGACTTTGGGGAGCTTCAAAAGTTATGACCAGGTCACCCATCTGGTCTTCTGCCACGTCTCTGCCCCTGCATATCCATTCTTTTCTGCTTGGCACTCACATGGAAATTGAAGCTTGGTATGTACCTCCAGCCATGACTGTCCACATGAAATCAGGTGCACATGCTTCCTTGGGCCCTTTCCCGTGTCCTGGTCAGATTTCTTCCCTCAGGTAGAGAAGAGAGGCTTCAAGGACTTGACTTCATGACCTGAGCAAGGTCTTGGCCTTCGAGGAGCTTCTGGTGCCTTTCAGATGTCAGGAGTTGCAGGCCCAGCAGAGTGCAGTCCACACTGCATTCCGCTGGGCCTGCAGAGTGCAGTCCACACTGCATTCCGCTGGGCCTGCAGAGCAGCCAGAGAGATCTTGCAGTACAGATCTCTCTGGCCCCTTTGTCCCCCTGGACTTGAATCTCCAGGCTGTGGGCATCCCCTTCCTGTGTGCTCCCTTCATGGGGGAGGTGCGGGTGGTGTGGTGGATCCTGTTTTTCTGCTGAGGCTGATCCTTGATCCTTCACTGCTTGTTTTCCAAGGATAGAGATTACAGTTAGAGTCCTATTGAGATGAAGGTACAGTATTTTTGAGCTTCTCATCTTGATCTATAGCATTCACAGATTGCTTGAGAGAAATTTCTGTTTCAGTGTAACTAATTGAACATTTAACGTTTTCAGAAATTTCAAACAACATCTTGTATTCAAGTCATGAAGGTGAAATAATGAAAACGGTCACCACTGCGTTTCCTTGGAGATGACAGTCTCATCTGGTGTTGATTTTGAATTCCTCCATTACCTAGATCTACCCAAGTGAGCCTTCTTCTGGTAGCATACTGGTTGTCTCCTTTGGAATTCTTAAAACAAATCTGTGCTTCAACCTAGAGTGAATTCACTTGTGAACCAGAGTTGAAACGGAGGGATTAGGAAATTCATTGTATCGTGGAAAACCTTCTGTTCCCCACATCTCACCTTCTTTTTGCTTATCCAGTGTTTCTGTAGCCTCAGTTGTGGATCACGGCTCTTCTGCTTCTGCCTGAGCATCTGGACAGGTCAGCTGTGCTCCCGAGGTCCGTGGGCAGTCACCGCCTCAGCCCCTGTGGCTCACCTCGCAGGGCCCTCTTATTTCTTCCAGGCACCAGGATCCCTACCTGAGCATTCCATCTCATCAGACTTGCAGCTGAGAAGCTGATATGTTAAACTTACCTTAAAACAGTAGGTGACATGCTCACATTGCTTGAACATTTTGAAGTTTGTAAAGGTGCAGTGACATTCCCCCTCTGCTCTATTCCCTGCTCTCTCCTACCCGAGCAGGTGAGCACTATTGTTACTTTGGTGTATTCATTCCGGAGGGTTATTTTTAACAAAATGGAGGGTGTGTGTGTTGGTTGTGTGTGGTCCTCACTTCCCTGGGCAGTGGGGCTGTGGGTGCCGGAGGGAGTGTTTCACTCTATGCGTGCACCTGAGGATGCCTCAAGGTGGGCGCTGAGGTGTTGTCAGCACAGCCACTGCCTGCCACAAGCCTCAGGAGCCGTTATGCTTCCTAATCAGAAGTTAAGCTTCTCCTTGTGTTCTGGCCCCGAGGTGCCCTCCACCTCATCTCTCCCCTTGTCCTGAGGCACATGAGCTTAGGCTGTGCCTGGGCTAGTTTCACCCTCCTGTGCTGACTTCAGGAGCAGATTTCTTTTATTTCTAGTACAGGAGTTTTCAGTGTGACTTTAGGGTGTGTTCGAGCTCCTGTGAGCCCCTTGCTTTGGTTATTTGTTAGTATTTGTTTAGATGAAGGGTCCAGTGGGCTCCTGCTGTTGTCCACAGTGGAATGTCCTGTGATGGGTCTGTCTCATCCTCACAGGTACTTCCTAAGCAGCACGCAGCCAACAGTTTAAGTACACAGGACCTGGCCATCATCAGCATCTGCCCTGGGTGTCCTGGATTGGTAAGTAAAGTTCAAAAAGCTGGAGAGGCACTTTTTGAGTCAGACTTGTTTTTTTTTTTTTTTTGGAGTCTTAATCTGTCATACAGGCGGGAGTGCCGTGCTGTATTCTTGCCTCACTGCAACCTCTGCCTCCGGGTTCAAGCGATTCTCCTGCCTCAGCCTCCTGAGTAGCTGGGACTATAGGCGTGCACCACCATGCCCAGGTAAGGTGTTTTTTTTTTTTTTTTTGGTATTTTTAATAGAGACGGGGTTTCATCATGTTGATTAGACTGGTCTCAAACTTCAGATCTCGTGATCTGCCCGCCCTGGCCTCCCGAAGTGCTGGGATTACTGGAGTGAGCCACTGTGCCCAACTATTAAGTCAGATCTTAAAGGTGAAACAGAAGCTCTCTAGGTCAAAATGGTGGGGAAAGCATAGGGGCCAGAGCCAGACTGGAGCCCAGGGACAGGGCTGGCTTCGAGTGGGGACTCACAGTGTGTTGCTTTCTGTACTTTTTTCTTTTCCACAAGGTCCCCTCAGTGTTGCTTTCTGGCCATCAAGACTGACGCATGCAGAATTCCTCCGGAGAATTCCAGGAAGAGTCCAGTTGCCGAAAAGCCAGCATGACATCACCAGGCTGCTTTCATCTGAGAGCGGTGACTGTGCAGAGAAGACACCAGAACTGCCTCCTTCATCCCCTCTCCAGGGCTTCTAGGAAACAGAGTCCTCTTCTGCTTCTGCTGGGAACTTCAGCTGGATGTAGAGCACCTTTTCCTAGATACACCTGCTAGCATTTATGTCCTCTTTGGAGATTCAGAGATTTTGTTCATTTTCAAAATCAGATTATTAAAATTTTCCCTCTAAAGTTGTTTGAGCTTCTTATATATTCTGGTTATTAATCTGTTGTCAGACAGATAGTTTGCACTTTCTGGGTCCTGTACTAGAAATAAAAGAAATCTGCTCCTGAAGTCAGCACAGGAGGGTGAAACTAGCCCAGGCACAGCCCAAGCTCATGTGCCTCAGGACAAGGGGACCTGGTTCTTGTAAGTTTTTGGCACATTACAGCCTCCCAGAAGCACGTTTAGTTTGGGGACTGTTGTGTCTCTTCCTTCTGCTGCTTCTGTGAATGGTCCCTATCCAGATTTCTCCTGTGTCTATCAGGGTTCTCCAAAGAAACAGAGCCATTGAGAGAGATGTAGTAAGTATAAAAGATCCATTTCAAAGAATTACTCTGTGTCAGTGAGTGAGGCTGGCATGTCTCAAGTCTGGATGCTGATGTCTTAAAACAGAATTCCTTGTTCCAGAAACCCCAGGTTTTGTTTTAAAAATCTTCTTTTTTTTTGTTTTTTGTTTTTTTTTTGAGACAGGGTTTCACTCTTGTTACCCAGGCTGGAGTGCAATGGCACGATCTCGGCTCACTGCAACCTCCGCCTCCTGGGTTCAGGCAATTCTCCTGCCTCAGCCTCCCGAGTAGCTGGGATTATAGGCATGCGCCACCATGCCCAGCTAATTTTTTGTATTTTTAGTAGAGATGGAGTTTCACCATGTTGACCAGGATGGTCTTGATCTCTTGACCTTGTGATCCACCTGCCTCGGCCTCCCAAAGTGCTGGGATTACAGTTATGAGCCACAGTGCCCAGCCCTCCTTTCTGTGTTTTAAAAGGCACTATTTGCTGCAAGTATTACTGTTCTCTTCATTATTCGCAAATCTTTTTGTTCTTCTATGTGTCTCCTTCTGTTCCTTGGTTCTGGTTGTCTGTAGTTATGTGGAGGGAGGGAAAGATTTGAAAATAGTGCTAGTATCTTCTGTTTCCTCACTTAATCCTGAACCTGATTTGTGAGTGAGGTCATGTTAGTGAAAAAGGGAGGCATGGGAATGAGGCCATTAGCTTGTTCTGGGCAGCAGTGTACGTGTGGCACATCTGTTAGGGTGGCTAGGAGAAATCATGGATGCTTCTGGAAGTGGAGGTCCTACTCACCAACTGGGGAGTAGGTTAGATACCTTCTCTGGGCTCTCAAGGTGGAAAAGAGGCAGGGAGTGGGCACTGGGGCCTGGGTAACTTACTGGGAGGAAGTAGAGAGATGAGAAATGGCATTCCTGCTGTAGCTTTGTGCAGTGTCGTATCATTGACTTCTGCATGTGAACCTTCTGGATGTGCAGGCACAGGGGTAAGACTGATGGAGCAGGGCCAAGTCAAGGCTTGATAGGACTTGGGTGGCATCAAATGAAACTAGTATTAAAGGCTGGCCATGATGGCTGACAACGGTAATCCCAGCACTTTAGGAGACCGAGGTTGTCGGATCACCTGAGGTCAAGAGACCAGTGTGGCTAACATGGTGAAACCTCATCTCTCTTTTTTTTTTAAATTCTGTCAGAGTTTCGCTTTTGTTACCCAGGCTGGAGTGCAATGGCGTGATCTCGACTCACCGCAACCTCGCCTTCTGGGTTCAGGCAATTCTCCTGCCTCAGCCTCCTGAGTAGCTGGGATTATAGTCACGCGCCGCCATGCCCGGCTAATTTTTTTTTGTACTTTTAGTAGAGACGGGGTTTCAACATGTTGACCAGGATGGTCTCGATGGGAGGCCGAGGCGGGTGTATCACGAGGTCAAGAGATCGAGACCATCCTGGTCAACATGGTGAAACCCCGTCTCTACTAAAAATACAAAAACTTAGCTGGGTACGTTGGCGCGTGCCTGTAATCCCAGCTACGCAGGAGGCTGAGGCAGGAGAATTGCCTGAACCCAGGAGGCAGAGGTTGCGGTGAGCCGAGATCTCGCCATTGCACTCCAGCCTGGGTAAAGAGCGACCCTCCGTCTCAAAATAGAAAACATGGCCAGGCCGCGGTGGCTCACGCCTGTAATCCCAGCACTTTGGGAGGAGAAGGCGGGTGGATCACAAGGTCAGGAGATCGAGACCATCTTGATCAACATGGTGAAATCCCGTCTCTGCTAAAAACACAAAAAATTAGCTGAGCATAGTGGTGCATGCCTATTACTCAGGAGGTTGAGGCAGGAGAATTGCCTGAACCCAGGAGGCGGAGGTTGCGGTCAGCCGAGACTGCGCTGTTGCACTCCATCCTGGGTAAGGAGAGTGAAATTCCGTCTCAAAAAACAAAACAAAACAAAATTAGTTGGGTGTGTTGGGGCACACCTGTAGTCCCAGCTCTTGGGAGAGGCCGAGGCAGAGGCAGGAGAATCGCTTGAACTCAGGAGGCGGAGATTGCAGTGAGCCAAGACCGCGCCACTGCACTGCAGCCTGGGAAACAGGGAGATTCCATTAAATAAAAAATAGTATTAAAGGCATACTTGTGATTTGAGCTCAGATTTAAACAATTTAACTTTCTCACACATTTCCAAAGAAGCAAAGACTATTTTGATGTGAAATAAGCTGGTTGTAGACTCAAGGATAATTGATGATGTAAGGAAATTTGGAGAGTTTCCATCTGTTTTACAAAAATGGATGATCTGTAAAGGATCATTTCATCCTTTTTTTTTTCTTTTTTTTAAATCAGCGTGTGCATCTCCCATCCTATGTTTTCATTTAGGATAGGACAGGAATTCTGAGAGCAATTCTCAAGGGGAATCTGGTTGTACACATATGAATTTTATTAATTACGAAAATAAAGGAAGCTTTGCTTTTATTTTAAAGCAATGCACACATGACTTACTGATTCAGGATATATTAGTTACTAGTATCAGTGTAGATTGCAGTGGAAGAGGACTTACATGGTAAATTATTTATGGTTGGTAAAGAAAGTGGAAACAGGATGACTTAAAGCAAGACAAATCTTGAGTCAGTATTTCAGAACCTTCAGATCTAGCCTAGAAACTTCTGAGGCAAGGGTTCTGAAGACTTTAGTCTTTACTTGCTATTTTATCTTTAATGCTGTTTTTTTGTTGTGAACCTTCAGATCTAGCCTAGAATCTTCTGAGGCAAGGGTTCTGAAGACTTTGGTCTTTACTTGCTATTTTATCTTTAATGCTTTGTTGTTGTTGTTGTTATTTGAGGCAGAGTTTCAGTCTTGTTGCCCAGGGTGGAGCACAGTGGCACAATCTCAGCTCACTGCTACCTCTGCCTCCCGGGCCCTAGCAATTCTCCTGCCTCAGCTTCCCGAGTAGTTGGTATCACAGGTGGGTGCCACTACGGCTGGCTAACTTTTTGTACTTTTAGTAGAGATGGGGTTTCACCATGGTGGCTAGGTTGGTCTCAAACCCCCGACCTCAGATAATCTGCCCACCTCAGCCTCTGAAAGTGCTGGGATTACAGGTGTGAGCCCCTGCTCCTGGCCTTGAGTGCTGTTTTTAAAAGCCGGTTCTCTTGCACCCTCTGGTACTTCATGGGTCAGTAGTGTAGACACCATGTGTGGCAGTGTCTTGAACTGCCTGCACCTTCTAGGCACAGGAAAATTAACTGCTGTTCCCTTTCGTAATACATTTTAACATTACGGAAATGTGGTACGGAAATGTGGTCCTTGAAAAAGCTGTTGTTGAGCACTTACCAGGTGTTGGGATATAGTTCCCCTGCCACTTGCATTCTAGCAGGGAGAGACAGGAACAAATGCCAAAATATGCAGGATGCCAGGAGGGGTCCATGCCCTGAAAGAAAAGGGAGGGGGAGAGTGGTTGTGTCAGGAGAGTCTCTCTGATAGGGCAGCATCTGAGCAGAGACCAGAGGACATGAGGTAACAGCACCAGGGCTATTGATGGGGGAAGACAGTAAGTACAAAGGTCCTGAGGCCGGGGCATGCCTTTTGGAGAAATGGCAAGGAGTGGCTGGAGGATAGTAAAGGCAATGGGCCCTGGCCACATGGAAAGAGGCTCCTATAAGATGGAGACTCTTGGAATCGTTCCATTTTGCAGTCACCTGAAACCAGGTGTCAGTGCTCTTTTTTATATCCAAACACATGTCTCTGAACTGCATAAGGAGCCTGGAGCGCTGATGGTAGTTGGTACTCCAGGCGTGCACAAGCACACTGGGCTACTTCTTGTATTTTTTTGTAGAGACAGGGTTCCACCATGTTCCCAAGGCTAGTCTGGAGCACCAGAGGCAATCCAACCAGCCTTAGCTTCCCAAAGTGCTGGGATTATACATTTTTGCCTCCCGGCCTTGCTTGCTAAGGTGGTGGTGGTGGTGGTGGTGGTGTTTTTAAATAAAGATGGTTTTGTCATGATGGCCAGGCTGGTCTTGAACTCCTGACTTCAGGTGATCCACCGTCCTAGGCTTCCCAAAGTGCTAGGATTACAGGTGTGAGCCACTGCGCCCAGCCAACTGCTAAGGTTTAGTTTGTGGGCATGTGCATGAGTGTGAGCAGATGCACTCACACAGTTTACACCCAATACAGAGCCTGTGACACTTAATTATCTTCATTTTTTTTTTTCTTTCTTGAGATGGGCTTTCAGTCTGTCACCCCGGCTGGAGTGCAGTGGCAAGATCTTGGGTCACTGCAACCTCTGCCTCCCGGGTTGAAGCAATTCTCATGCCTCAGCCTCCTGAGTAGCTGGGACTACAGGCGCCCTACAGCATGACCTGCTAATATTCGTATTTTCAATAGTTACAAGGTTTTACCATGTTGGCCAGGCCAGTCTTGAACTCCTGACCTTAAGTGATCCACCAACCTCAGCCTCCCAAAGTGCTGGGATTACAGGTGTGAGCCAGCAATTATATTTTAACCTACTATGTTGCCAACATGATGCTCAATGTCTTTCATTTTGAAAAGTTAAAGATCCTGTGGTTCACTCTGCAACCTGTATCAACCGGTACAGGAGCTCTCTTTCTACTCAGGGTCTGGATAGAATAGGCGAAGAATCACTGCACCGCCTTGGGCTCCTGATTGTGTACAATGTCATCTACCTTTAGCCATTTTTTACTCTTCATGTGTATGTAACAGCCAATAACAAGACCTTTAAGAAGGTAACGCCAGTGGAAATGAATAATAAATATTGAAAACTCTTTGGTTAAACACAACTGTTCATTGAAGTGTGTCTCTTGTCCCTGTAGATTTCAGTACCCCTCCTAGTAAATAGCTAAGACTGCACGTGGGTGCCACCACTGTGGAGGTCTAACTTGGAGCTTGCTCTGGAAAATCCCATGTGCCACACCCTCAGATCCATGGAGCTGAGTTTTTTCTACATGTGAAAACAAAATGAAACCAGAATATGGGAGAAAACTTCACAGTTTATCACATTTTCTAAACTTGTAAGTTAGCATAGGGGTTTTTGAAACTCCTTTCATATCTGTACCGATCATCTGTATAATTGTAATGTTTGCAACAGTGGATGGTGAACTGAAAAAAGCAAAGCAGACAGATTCAATTGTCACCGAAAATCTCATATTCAGATTAAAAATGAATCTTTGGTTTTAAGGAAGCATTAGATGTATAGTATTTATTCTTAATTGATTGTAGTTTGGCGTCAAATCTGTAATTCAAAGTACTCCTAATGTCTCTAGCTTACAGTGTTTCTAGTGCTCTTCGGATAAATTATCATCCATATACTTAGGAGTAAATATGAATGTGTGTTTTTTTTTTTTTTTTTTTGAGACGGAGTCTCGCTCTTGTTACCCAGGCTGGAGTGCAATGGCACGATCTTGGCTCACAGCAACCTCCACCTTCTGGGTTCAAGCAATTCTCCTTCCTTAGCCTCCGAAGCAGCTGGGACTACAGGCGTGTGCCACCACACCCAGTTAATTTTTGCATTTTTAGTAGAGACGGGGGTTTCACCATGTTGACGAGGTTGGTCTTGATCTCTTGACTTCGTGATCCACCTGCCTCAGCCTCCCAAAGTGCTGGGATTATAGGCGTGAGTCACTGCACCTGGCCATGAATGTTTAACATTTTTTTAAATAGCTAGTTTTTCATTTCTTCCCAAGAAGGTAAAGCATTATACCTGTAATCTTGTTCACATAATAATTTCAGCTGGAAAATCCTCTTCAACGTGGTATAAAAATAATCCCATTTTAAGTATAATTAGCACAAATTCAGAAGAAGTGCTATTACTTAATGAGTTTTAGATTTTTAAAAGCAAAAGCAAATTAATTAGAAAGGCCTTATGTATACTTCCTGGGAACCTGGGAGAGCTGTTCATATTAGCTGTTATGGAGGGTTTTGCCCATCCTTGCCTGTGAACTGTAGGGACAGTTACATGGCAAAGGCTGGGCATCCTTTTTGGATGAAATTTTACTTTTACACCTTTCTTCATTGATTTTTTTCCTATGTAGAAAAATATTTCCTTGGGCCTTGATTTAAGGAAGCCTAAATTTCAAGTTTACCTTTACCAAGGGAGCCTGGATCAGTGGCTATATCAACCTCTTTGTGGCGCTTGCACACAAGAGGCAGGGTTTCCCTCTGTCATCCAAGTTGGAGTACAGTGACGGGATCATTGCTCACTGCAACCCTGAACTCTTGGGTTCAGTCGATTCTCCCATCTTAGTCTCTTTGTTACCTTGATGTGACTCCATTTGTCCATTCTTTGCTTTGGTTACATTTGCTTGTGGAGTATTAACAAGAACTCTTGGGGCCAGGCATGGTGGCTCAAGCCTGTAATCCCAGCACTTTGGGAGGCCAAGGCGAGTGGATCATGAGGTCAGGAGATCGAGACCATCCTGGACAACATGGTGAAACTCCGTTTCTAGTAAAAATACAAAAAAGTAGCTGGGCATGGTGGCGCATGCCTGTAATCCCAGCTACTCAGGAGGCTGAGGCAGGAGAATTGCCTGAACCCAGGAGGCCGAGGTTGCAGTGAACAGAGATAGTGCCATTGCACTCCAGCCTGGGTAACAAGAGCGAAATTCCGTCTCAAAAAAAAAAAAAAAAGAATTCTTTGCCCAGACCAGTGTCCTAAGTGGGTTCCCCAGTATTTTCTTGTAGTAGTTTCATAGTTTAATGTCTTATATTCAAGTCTGTAATACATTTAGAAAATTATCTTAGTTAGTCATTTATTTGGAATTAAGCCGTGTCTTCGGAAATAGCAAATGTGTAGTTTATAATGTGTTGCTTGGTTATTTAAATCTTGGGATCAGAGAGTTATGCAAATAAAACAACAAGCACACCACTGCCACTGTCTTCGTAAGGACCATGTTTGTAACTGGGTCAGAGGAATGGTTGGAAGCCTAGCCCCTGTGCCGGCTAGCTTTCCGACTGTAAGCAAAGTATTAAAACAACTTGAAGTCTCTGTGTTCCTATTTGCCAATTAGATACAAAACCCTCTGTGTCTTGGGTTCTAATGAGAGTGAAAGGAGTTAAGGAAGGTGGCCAAGTTCAGTAAGGGGACCATCATGTCACTCTGGTACTGGCAGCATTGAGTCTTCTGGGCCTTCAGTGGCACTGTAGCAGGGGTCTTGGGTCCACTGGGTGGAGCCATCGAAGACGCTCAAATGGAAAAGAGGGGAAGAGAGAAAGCAGAGCCCAGGGAGGGCTGGAGGGAGTTGTTCTGGTCTTGATTCAGAAAACCAGAGGATTCCTACTTGGTTTTCAAGCACTTCTCTTTTTGTGGCTGGACTTAGTACATTGTTAAAACTGAGCTCAAGTCAATTCAGAACTTTGATTATTGTATGTTGTTACCATGGTTAACAAATGTCATGTTCCTTCTGAGAATCCTCATAAATTTGGAGAGGTTTCTGTGAAAATTCTATTAGATTTTTTAATTCCTTAAATTAGGTAAACCAGTGAAAATATCCCCCGAAGATTGTATCAGAAGTCAAACATTATCATCTCTCCGGATGCTTTTCAAACATGGTGCGCAAGGTTTGGAACTCCCGAGGACCGCTTTGCCAGGAGGGCCACTGAAGCCTTTCCTACTCTCTCGTCTTTGGATGCTGAAGCCTCCAGAGATTAGGAATGAATGCAGTTCTCCCCCACAGTGCAATGTTGGTATGCAAGCTTACAGGTGATTTCCTTGTATTACTGGAGAAGTTGCCCCTTCTTCAGTGAGTTTCTTCAAGTTTCATCCACCTTCCAGAAGTCACTAGGCAAAGGACACAGTTATGAACTTTCACTCTGGGAATATTTACTTTTGGGGGGAAGAATGCTAATCAGAAATAGTTTTCCCTTGGTTTTTCTAAAGTGATCATGTCACCTTCAGGAGTACTTGACCCAGGGAATAATGGGCCACGTTGGCTTTTATTATCTGGAGAAATGGTTTTATTCATCTGCATGTAGGCTGCCAATATCCTGGCATCTTGCATATAGTAATTCACAACTTGGATATATCTCCTCTCAGTTATTGGATGAATCCCTAAATTATGGATGATTGGAAGGAAAATAAATCTGCCTTTTTATACCTCTCATATGTGTTTATATTATTTACTTAGAGGCCATTTTTTTTTTTTTTTTGAGACGGAGTTTCGCTCTTGTTACTCAGGCTGGAGTGCAATGGCACTATCTCTGTTCACCGCAACCTCGGCCTCCTGGGTTCAGGCAATTCTCCTGCCTCAGCCTCCCGAGTAGCCGGGATTACAGGTATGCGCCACCACGCCCAGCTAATTTTTTGTATTTTTAGTAGAGACGGAGTTTCACCATGTTGACTGGGATGGTCTCGATCTCTTGACCTGGTGATCCACCCGCCTCGGCCTCCCAAAGTGCTGGGATTACAGGCTTGAGCCACCGCGCCCGGCCTAGAGGCCGTATTTTTAATCATCCTATCTTGGTTATCATTCCTTTGCCTTTTTGCCAAAAGTTGTTTTTGATCCTTGGGTTTCAGTCTGAGGCTGAGTGAGAATAAACCAGGGCAAGTCAGTTCTCCAGGTCAACCTGCATAACCCCCTTCCCCTCTCGCCACATAAATGATTATAGTTTTCACTCTTCCACAGGTGGGAAAGTTTATTTTTATTTAAGACCATTCAGATTCTTATTAGTTCCTTGCCTGTGCATCTCACTTGAAAGTGTTACTTTCTGCACATCATGGGGTTCTTTTGCTCTATTGCTTTAGGGTAAAAGTTTCCTCCTGCTTTTTCAGGCTGAAACTCGCTCCACTACATTCTCTAGAGAGAGCACAACCATTCATGATTTTTTAAATGTGTTCCCATTAGGGCGGTGATTACCAGCAGTCGGCCTAGCCCATTGCCCATTTTCTGGGGGTCCTTGGGTTGATGCAGGAGACTACTTGCTGAAGAGCTTGACCCCAGGTGGGTAAGGGATTCACTGCTGGGATTGTATGCTTTCAGGTGACCGGTTCTTGACCTTCCTGACTACTTTCCTGGTTTTGAGAAGTCCTGAAAATGGCTCTGCAGCCACTGGTGCAAATGTAGAGGCTCCGGGCTTGGATTCCAGGCTCTGAGTTCCGTGGCTCCTCCACCTTCTTAGCTGGGACCTCAGCTCTACCCTGGAGCCGACTGTAGATTTAGATCTAATTTGTTTCAGTCCTGATGTAAATCCGCAGTGAGGAAGTCATTGCTCAGGCACCTTTATTCCACACAATCCCGTTCTCGCTGTTTGCTTTTTCCTTTGGCACAAGTTTTCAGAGGAGAGGATGTTCTATGCATTTATAGCAGTGTTTTATTTTTAAAGAAACTTGAATATTCACAATAAGGTCTTGGTACTTATGAAAAACACTGTAGAGAGGGGCTTGAGCTAGTTCAGTGAGTGTGTAATTTTTCCTTAGCCTTGGAAGCAATTTGTGAAAAGAAATTTCACTTGGCATCTGGATTGGTAAAGCATTCAAAAGTAGGGCTACTCTGATGGGGGGTCATTGAGAAGAGAGGGTTTTTGAAGGGTTGCTCAGGGACCCTCCAGGCACCAGAACTGTTCTAGCAGGGCAATTGGGAAGTCAGCAGATGAAGTGATTGCTTGGGTCTCTTGAAACCATGGTCTAGGATTGTGTCTCGAAGATATCTGCAACCTGTTGGGAAGTAAACAGGGTTCCCATCCACAGCTGTGGTGGTGTTTCTGACATATAGACATATTAATACTTTAACCACAGAGATTTATTTGTAGCAAATTAAGACCTATGTGGAATTTGAATTTTTTCCCTATTACAAGCATATATAATTATTTTGCACACTTAGAAGCATCTGATTTTTAATGTTTTATCCTTTTGTCTTTTGTGCATGTGAAGATATCTAAACTTCACCTGAGTATTGAATTTCAAGCCTCCAAAAACTGAGAAATAAATTTCTGTGTTTTATTAATTACCCAGTCTCCAGTGTTTTCATCCAAAATAAAAAAAGGACTTAAAGAGAAAGGGCCACTGTCATTCTGGAGAGGCAGAGATCCTCAGTTACTCTTGTGTGGGTGGATTTTTAACCTGTGGACCATGAGACCCCTCCGTCAAGGGTACCCTCATTTACTTCTTGGGATCTGTAAACCAACTGAAATTCTTTTCCAGGTTTACAAAACACACTACTGCTGGCAACAGGAGTTTGTATCCGGAACTGACACTCTCCTAATACTGAATCCAAATTACTCATATCAAAGAATCTTTAGCTTAGTTGTTATGGACCCAATGTTTGCATACCACAACAATTCTTACATGGAAAACCTGTTGCTGTAAAGAGCCAAACTCTGTAAAATGTTTGAAGAGATTCTGCGTGAAATATGAGTGACCAATGGTCTAACAGCCTCAGGAGATCCTGAGAATGTGTGCCCCAGGTGGGTGGGTTACAGCTTGGGTTTATACAGGCTAGAAAGACACAAGACATCAATCAACACATATAAGCCCTGATAGACTGGACAAGGAAAACGTGGCACATATAGACCATAGAATACTATGCAGTCATAAAAAATGATGAGTTTGTGTCCTTCATAGGAACACGGATGAATCTGGAAACCATCATTCTCAGCAAACTGACACAAGAACAGAAAATCAAACACTTCATGTTCTCACTCACAGGTGGGTGTTGAACAATGAGAACACATGGATACAGGGAGGAGAGCATCACACATTGGGGTCTGTTGCGGGAGACTAGGGGCAGGACACAGGGTTTGGGAGGGATAACATGGGGAGAAATGCCAGATATAGGTGATGGGGATGGAGGCAGGAAACCACATTGCCATGTATGTACCTATGCAAAAATCCTTCATGATCTGCACATGTACCTCAGAACCTAAGGTACAATTATATACATATATTTATATAAATATATGTATATAAATTATATAAATATATGTATATAATTGTATATATATGTATATATACACATATATGTGTATATATATTTACACATATATATGTGTAAATATATATACACATATATGTGTATATATTACATACATATGTGTGTATATATAATATATATGTATGTATATATATGTGTGTGTATATATATATATATTATATATATGTAGGTATACATATATAGGTGTGGGTGTGTGTGTGTGTATATATATATATATATATATATATATATGATACATTTGTTCTGTCCAGAAAGGCAGGACAACTTGGGATGGTGAGCTTCATGGTCATAGGTGGATTCAATGATTTTCTGAGTGGTAATGGGTTAAAATAATTATCATCTACAAACCTGGAATAAATATAAAGGAATGTCTAAGTTAAGGGGTTGTGGACACCAAGATTTTATCATGGAGGTGAAGCCTCCAGGTAGCAGGCTTCAGAGCTCCTATTTGACCTAAAAAGATGCCAGACTATCAGTTTATGCTCTTCTGGATTAGGGAAAAGTTGTGGAAAAGAATAGGGATTCTCTGCAGAATGTAGATATCCCCACAAGAGATAGCTTTGCAGTATTATTTCAAAATATGTCAAAGAAATATATTGGAATAAAATACTTAGATTTATGTCAGGCACTGCTGTACGTCGTTTGATGCTATACTAGAGTCAGGTTGGAATTTGATGTCCTGTTGCTACAGAAAGTCTGTTTGGTCAGTGTTAAGATATCTGTTTTAATGTTAATACTGGTCAGCTGTACCTGAGTTCCAACCAGAGGAGGGTATAATGATCCCATCCTCCTATCATGACCTGAGCCAGTTCTTCAGGTTGATTTTGGTATGCCCTTGGCTCTGAGGAGGAGTACATTCAGTGAATGAGAAGGCTTAGAATTTCACTTTTTGTTTATTGTTCTAATCTCCAATATGATGAGTTAGGAGGTAGGTCCTTTGGCAGGTAATCAGTTTAGTTGAGGTCTTGTGGATGGAACCCCCACAATGAGGTTAGTGTTGTTATAAGAATAAGAAAGACCAGAGCTGTCTGTCCAACAAGAGGAAGTCATGAGCACTCAAAGAGATGGCAAAGGCCATCTGCTGACCGGAAAGGGAACTCTGAGCAGGAACTGAATCTGTCCCCACATTGATCTTGAACTTCCCAGTATCCAAAACTATGAGAAATAAATTTCTGTCATTTAAAGCACCCAGTCCTGGTGGTATATTGTTACGGCAGCCCCAGATGACTTTAAGAAACTAAACTTCCATTGTGAATGAATATTGCCAGTTTCTGATGGGAAGACTACTCCACTTCTGCTTTACATTTAGCTAAACTTTATCTCTTTGCCTCAGTTACTTAAAGAGATAAACTTGTGAACAAGTGATTTCAAGAAAGTCATTTTAGCCAGAGAGTCCTCATTCCTACCACCTATGCCCCATCTAATCCTGCACCTTAAGATGTAACTACATATACAGTGATTGCCAAATCTCCTTTGATGAGATATCACTGTCTCCAATTAACTCTAGGGCTCTTACAGAATAATAAAATGTCAGTCAGTATACTTTTAACTTGTTTTTTGTTTGTTTTTTTGTTTGGATAGGGTCTTGCACTTTCACTCAGACTGAAGTACAGTGGCGTGATCTCAGCTCATTGCATACTTCTGTCAGGGTGATCCTCTCACTTCAGCCTCTTTAGTAGTTAGGACTACAGACATGTGCCACCATGCCCAGCTAATTTATTTTATTTTTACTTTTATTTTATTTTATATTTATTTATTGAGACCAAGTCTCACTCTGTCTCCCAGGATGGAGTGCAATGCCATGATCTCAGCCCACTGCAACTGCTGCCTACCAGGTTCAAGTGATTCTCATGCACTGGCCTCCTGAGTAGCTGGGATTATAAGCACATGTCACCATGCCCATCTAATTTTTGTATTTGTAATAGAGATATGGTTTTACCATGTTGGCCACGCTGTACTGGTCTTGAACTCCCAACCTCAAGTGATCCACCTGTCTTGGCTTCCTAAAGTGCTGAGATTACAGAAGTAAGCCACTGCAGCCAGCCATACTTTTAAAATTTTTTGTAGAAATGAGGTATAACTATGTTGCCCAAGCTGGTCTCCAACTCCTGGGCTCAAGCAATTTGCCTGCCTCTGTCTCCTGAAGTCTAGGACTACAAACATGAGCCACTGCCCAGTTTCTAACTTGTTTTGATTTTATGAATTAAATATCATCTGAACTTTTCCCCAAGGATGACATAGGATATTATAAGTCCAGAAAAAGTGGAGAATGTCCTTTAGTGTGCTTTGGTAATGGATGTGTAAATGCTGCTTTTCCATACATTGTAAGTTTTTAGATGTTGGAATCTATAGCTATCAGTCAGAGTGTTAGTTTAAGTCAGAAACAAATTGAGTGAAACCTTGTTGTGCAAAGTGGGGGACTTCAGGCCAAAAGTGGCATCACCTGGGAGCTTGTTAGAAATGCAGAGTCTCAGCTACACATGGTGGCTCACTCCTGTAATCCCAGCACTTTATGTGGCAAAGTTGGGAGAATCACTTGAACCTGGGAGGCGGAGGTTGCAGTGAGTCGAGATCACATCACTGCACTCCAGCTGGATGACAAGAGCGTGACTCTGTCTCCAAAAATAGAAAATAAATAAAATAAATGCAGAGTTTCAGCTGGGTGCATTGGCTCACACCTGTAGTCTCATAATTTTGGGAGACCAAGGTGGGTGGATTGCTTGAGGCCAGGAGTTCAAGACCATCCTGGCCAACACGGCAATACACTGTCTCTAATAAAAATACAAAAAAAAAAAAAACAAAACAAAACCAACAGAAAAATTAGCCAGGGTGTGCTGGTGCATGCCTGTAGTCCCAGGTACTTAGGAGGATGAGGCAGGAGGATTGCTTAAACTTGAAAGGTGGAGGTTGCAGTAAGTCGAGATTGTGCTACTGCACTCCAGTCTGGGTGGCAGAGCAAGACTGTCTCAAAAAAAACAAAAAGCAAAAAAGAAATGCAGAATCTCTCATACTAGACTAGAGCCTAAAGAAGAAATGAATTTAAAAAGAAATGCAGAGTTTTATGCCCACCCATATTTACTGAATCTGAACCTACATTTCAACACAATCTTCCAGGGATTTGTATGTTTCACGTTTGAGAAAGTAATTTTAAAGTTCACAGACTCTCCAGAAAGCTCAAGAGCCAGATCTGGTGATGTTGTCATCAGATACAACACCCACATTACTCCACAGAGGAGATGATCCCAGTGCCCGGGTCACCAGGCACCAGGCAAGAACAGAAGGTGGCACTGCTAACAGTGGGGAGCTGGCTTCACAGTAGAGCCCTCCTCACCCAGGAGCCCATGTGGGTCCGGTCCCTTCTTCGTTCTCTAGCTTCAAACCCAAGGCAGATGCAGAAGGCTGCTGGGGCCCAGGCCTCAGCCCGTCCCTCAGCTTAGGGGATACCAGGAGAGAGAGTGACATTCAGTTTAAGTAATGAGAGCAGAGGTGTGCCTAAGGAGGAAGGGGAGGCTTCAAAATACAGGCAAGGGAGTTCAGCTGCTGTGTAGGCAAAGACACAACAGACTTCACTCTCTGCATATTTTGGGGACAGAAGAGTTGTGGAGTCTAGCTCTGCCACTACCTGCCCAGTTGCCTTTACCAAGGACAGGAATATCTTACACTCTCTGTTCTCTCCTCTTTACTGGTATAGTATTTAATATGATGCTTGCTGTATACAGCAATGCTTTACAATTTGCAAAGCATTCCCTTGCATGTATTTTCGTTTGAGCCACAGTACAATTCTTTCTGATATATAAGGAACGAAGGTAGCGTGATCTCCATTTTACAGATAGGAAGAGAGAGAGGCTGCAAGTGACCAGGCTAACAGTGCTAAAACTCCAAGTCTTCAGGTTCATCATAAGGCAACCCTATAACCATGGTCAAGTAGTTAATGTGTGTGAAAGTAAATGAAACACTGTAATGTGTTACTCCCTGAAAAAGTCTTGCTTATTGCCCTAGTAATGCTCTATAAATACATATCTAAGTTAATTGATTCAGTCACTAAGATGTTGACCCCAGAGTCGGTAAAGTAATCCCCTTTCCCTTTTAGTGGCATTGTAAAACTACTACTAGGAAAAGTTAACAATTAATGTCAGTGATGAGGTGCATATTAATGCTACAGAAACCCAGATGGAAGGAATTGATTAAAATAGTTTCCTTATTAAAAGTGTTCTGTAGAAAGTAATTGAGGACATTTCATATGTTTCTTTTGAACTCTTTGGAGGAAACAAAATGGTGATCATTTCAATGAACTTCATAAGTTCTACAAAATCCTTCATCCAGTTCTAGGAGGGAAAACGGTAGCTGAAGGACAAGGGCAATGCTAAGACCAGAATTCAGGTCTTCTGTTCTCAAATCAGTGTTTATTTTGAGAATTTGTTGTTTGAGACAGGGTCTGGCTTTTTAACCCAGGCTGTAGTGCAGTGGCGTAATCTCAGCTCAGTGCAACCTGTACCTCCTGGCCTCGAGTGATCCTCCCACCTCAGCCTCTTGAGTAGCTAGGACTACATTGCATGACAATGCTCCTGGCTAAGTTTTGTATTTTTTGTAGAGGTTCCTTAATTAGTTTTGCCATGTTGCCAAGGCTGGTCTTGATCTTCTGGACTCCTGGACGCCAGCCTACCAGTGTGCCGGTATTACAGGCTTGAGCCACTGCACCTGGCCTTGAGTTTCTTAAATTATGAGTCTCTCCTGTTTTTTTCTCTAGAAAGATATACAAATTTTGTTTCCTTTTCTTTCTCTTCTAATAGTAGGTCACACCCTGTGGGTTTCATTTTTTTTAATAATCTGTCATGATCCTCGGTCTCTAGTTCTCTGTTATTGATATAAGAGAAAGTGAAAGCCTTTTCAACACAGTTTTAAATTCAGGTCTCAGATCAAATATGGTTGGCAAATCCTGCCCAATGAAATAAGTTGTGAGCTGAAGCAGTAAAAAACTATTGCTTTTTTTTTTTGTGCTGTTATGACATCCCTGCTCCGTAAATAAATGATGGTAAATACTATTACAATGCAGTCTAAACTGGAATAATTTTATTCTCGTTCATTTCTCTTGATTCTTTTGCAAGGAGAGAAATCCTTTCTATTTTAAATATATAAGTGTTGGCGTTATTTAACCATTTAGGGAGTCTCTATGAGAAATACTATGGTAAGCATTTATAGTACCTCAAATCCTCATTGGTATTATGAACATTTTACAGTTGATGAATAACTATAATAATAATAATACTTGCTACTCTGTACAGGGTAGCCAGCAATAGTGCTAACTAAAGCTGATTCACGTATACTATCCTGTTGACCCTAACATCTTCCTCATGAGGTAGCTACTATTGTCATTCTCATTTTCCATATAAGAAAAAAGAGAGATTAAGAAACTTGCCCAGGGTTCCTTGATTAGTCAGTGCTAGAGCCTGTGTCCAACCACAGGTCGGTTCATTGCCAAAGCCTGTTGGCATCCTGAGAACAGGTTACCTCTGAATTTTGGTAAATACTTCAAACACTCTTACCTTTGAAAGCTTAATACAGCATAGGCTTTAGCACCTGACAGACCTGGCTTCAAATCCTCGTGGATCTGTTAGGCAATTAACATCAGTAGGATTTCTTCTGTTCCCACAAGTGTGTCGTCTTTGTAGCCAGTGGGAAGAGGAGAAAAGAACAAAAGCAAGTGCCCCTTTTATATAAGAGCATGAATGACTTCTGTTCCCATCACATTTGTCAGAACTTAGTTTTGCAGATTATCCCAGGGAGGTTTGGGAATGCTGATTATAAATTAGGCAGCCACGCGCTCAGTTAAAATTTACAGATTTTACTAATAAATAAAGGGAAAGAGTAGATATTAGGACCAGGCAACCAGAAGTCCTTTCCTCCCTGAGTTTTGGTACTCTGTGACCTTGGACAAGTTTCTGATCTTGCCCGAGCCTCGGTTTTGACCTATGCAACAGGCGGATAATAGTATCTTGCGTGTAATCCCAGCATCTTAGGAGCCTCGTGCAGGTTGATTGCTTGAGCCTGGGAGTTGGAAACCGGGCTGGACAACATGGTGAAATCCTGTCTGTACAAAATAATCTCCAATTCAGCCAGACACGGTGTCATGTGTCTGTCGTCCCAGTTGCAAATACCAACTATATTTACAAAATGTAACATGACCAAGAGGATAGATGTCACACTTTCAAAGATTCTAGTTAAAAAAATCATGCCTATTTATGGGGTACATGAAAAATGTTGTTACATGTATATAACGTGTAGTGACCAAGTCCGGGTATTCAGGGTGTCCATTGCTTGAGTATAATACATTTTTGTTGAGTATAGTCATCCCACTCTGGTATCAAACACTGAATTCATTCCTTCTATCTTATCATATGTTTGTACCTTTTAACCCCCTTCTCTTCACCCTCCCCACTCACCCTTCCCAGTCTCTGTTATCTATTTTCCCGCTCTCCACCTCCATGTGTTCAAACTTTTTAGCTCCCACATATAAGTAAGAACATGTGATATTTGTCTTTTTGTGCCTGGCTTATTTCACTTAAGATAATGATTTTCAGTTCTATCCCTTTGCTCCAAATGACAGGATCTCATTCTTTTTAAATGGCTGAATAGTACTCCATTGTGGATATACACCACATTTTCTTTATCCATTCATTCATTGATGAGCACTTAGGTTGATTCTACATCCTTGCTATTGTGAATAGTACTGCAATAAACATGCAAGTGCAGGTATCCCTTTAATATATTGATTTATTTTCCTGTGTGTAGGTACTCAGTAGTGGGATTGCAGATGTCATACTTTTTATATTACTACGAATAAAGTGGCCTGGTGGCTGTTTCAGGGTAGGAATGGCATTATAGTATGGGAGTTATTTGTGATCCTAGGTATGGAAAAAAATCAGATTTTGGGTGGAAGGGTGAGTTATGGAGCAAGGAATGGAGGCAATCATCAAATGGTGTCTATCAGCAGATGGAGGTTGGAGAAGTTGTTGGTGGCAAGGTTGTTCTTAAAGGTTCTGATTTCAGGCCACCCCTGTTGTCACTATAAATTGTCTTTCTGTGTGGTCTTACCTATTTTTACAGATTCAACCATTACCTTTATGTGAATAATCTATGTTTATGGGACATAGGCTAATCTATTCATTTGCTGTTTGAAGGTACTGGAGATATTTCAAACTCGACGTGTTAAAACATGAAGGTATCATTATTTCTTTCTCCCATCTCTACTGTCCTCCACCTTCTAGTGGACAAAACACTCAATATATTCCTCTCTCTGCTTCCTTTACTTCAACTGGCAGCCATGCAATGTGTTCATTCACCCGAGATAGAAACGTGGGAAGTAGCCTCAATTTTTCTTTCCCTGAATCTTCACAGTCTAAATTTGTCTGGACTCTGTCTCCTTTTCTCCATTCCTGCTATTACTAAAAAAGCTTTCTGCTTTATCTCTGTCTTGCTTTCACCACATTCAAATTTACCCTTTATATCATTGCCATTTGAAATATAATCATAAGCCCACCAATCTATCTAAAAATGATGTTACCATTTGCTTAACTGGATCTGCTGACATCAGGGTTCTCTCTGTCAGTCTCTCCAATCTTATTTCCTGTCCTTCAGGCTTCACCTTTCAGCCCCCAAACATATTCTTCTCACATGGGACATTTTTTCATTCTCTATATTATCTTCATGTTGTTTTATCTACCTGTACACACTTCTCCTTTACCTGGTGAACTCACATTTCTCCACTGATTTCCTTTCCAGTATCACCTCTGGGGAGCCAAGGTGGGTTAGGAGCTTTTCCTTGAGGTTCCCATCCTCTTTCTCTTTTACTATCCTTGTATTTTGCTTTATAATTGCTCTTTTATAATTACTGTTTCCCTGTGAGATCCTTGAAGAAGGGGATATATCTTTGACTCTGGAAATTCTGATAAAGGGCTTGGACATTACTTCTTGGAGAAATGAGAGAACTGAGGGAAGTCAAAGCAGATAAAGGGAATTAAGGAAAAAGGAGAGGACAAGGAGAGATACTATGATTATGATAGTCTCTCACATCTAGGAGCCCAGAGACTAGTGGGGCGATGCGATGTTGATAGAGATGAGCACACAAACTGACAAAGATATGACACAACATAAAGAATAAGACTGCACCTACTTGGCCTGTAGGACTCATGCTGATTTTCTCCATCACAGACGAATTTATTGAAAAAGGGAGATCCTATCACAACTTTCACCATAGAAAGTACAAAGGTACACAGGTGGTTGGTAAATCAGAAGGCTAGGTCCTGAGCTATCTCTGCAGTCTGAGACTCTTAGACAGGAAATGCAGACTCTTTTGCTGCTTGAGGGAGGTTCCTTAGTGTAATCTGAAATAGGCTTGACTCAATGAAAGAGCATAAAAGGTGAAATTGCTATTCTTTTTCTCTTGATCAAACAGGTCCCTTCGTAGTATCCACTCTTTTGAGTTTTAAATTTGGAATTTTAAATGTCCAAACTTAAAATTTGCAACAGAGCGTATAGAATTATTTCTTTTCTGCTGTTTTCAAAATACAGAAATGCTCATATTTGTCTCTAAGCTTGAGTAATTCTTTTGGGTTTCTGGATGTAAGCCCTTGTTGAGAGATTAGGATGGTATCAGATTTTCTCTAGTGGTTTATCCAGAGCTCCTCACTCTAGTATGCAGAGCTGGTTGCTCAGAGGAAGTGAAACTAATTTGCATACGGGGCCTACCAATGTGGATTTGGAGCTCAGAAAGTGTCTGTGTGGACTGAGAGTCTTGACCCAAGGCCCAAGGGTCTTGATGAACAATGGAGGTAAAATACATTTCCAATGAAAGGCAACACTAGTGGGCGGGGTTTTACTAGAAGACAAGAGAGAATAAGTAAATGCTTGTTCTGTGTCAAATGATACAATTGTATGATTTCTCTCTTTTACCATGCAGATTATATTGACTAATTTTCAAATGTAGAAGTAGCCTTGCATACATGGAAAAAAATCACACTTGGTGTATAATTCTTTTTACATATAAATCATTGGATTCACTTTTATATATAAATCACTGCTAACATTCTGTTAAAGATTTTTGTGTCTATGTAAGAGTTAATGTTAGTTGTCTTCTTTTTTTTTTGGCACCATCTTTGGTTTTGGTGGTACAGTAATACCAATTTTATAAAATGAACTTGGAAGTATTTTCACCTCTTCTATTTTGTGGAGGAGATTGTGTAAAATTGTTATTTCTTTTTTCATTGTTTTAGAGATAGGTTCTTGTTTTGTCACCTAGGCTGGAGTGCAGTGGTATGATCATAGCTTGTTGCAGCCTCCCCTTCCCGGGCTGAACTGATCCTTCCACCTCAGCCTCCTGAGTAGCTGGAACTGCACGCGTGTGTCACTAAGCCGAGCTAATTGTATTTTTTATAGATATGGGGTCTCACTATGTTGCCCAGACTGGTTCTTGAGCTCCTGGGCTCAAGTGATCCACTCACTTGGGCCTCCCAAAATGCTGGGATTACAGGCATGTGCCACTGTGCCAAACCTATGTTAATTCTTTAAATGTTTGTTCGAATCTCCTTTTTGAGATGTCTTAAGTTATAAATTAAATTACCTTAATAGTTATAAGGTTATACAAATAATCGATTTCTTATTTGGTGAGCTTTTATAGTTTGTGATTTTGAGGACTTGGTCAACTTCACCTAAATTGTCAAATTTATCTGTGTAGAATTCCTAGTAGTGTTATTTATTCCTTTATTATCTTTTTGATGTCTGCAGCTATATTCTTGTTTTCTTCTTCTTCTTTTTTTTTTTTTTTATGGGGAGTTTCACTTTTGTTGCCCAGGCTGGAGTGCAGTGGCACGATCTTGGCTCACCACAACCTCCACCTCCCAGGTTCAAGAGAATTTTTTTTGCCTCAGCCATCCAAATAGCTGGGATAACAGGTGTCCTACACCACACCTGGCACATTTTTGTATTTTTTTCAGTAGAGACGGTGTTTCCCTATGTTGACCAGGCTGGTCTTGAACTCCTGACTTTAGGTGATCTGCCTGCCTTGACCTCCCAAAGTGCTGGGATTACAGGAGTGAGCCATTGTGCCCAGCTGTTTTATTCTTAATATTATTAATTTGTGTCTTCTGGTTTTTTTTTTAGTTTATTAATTTTATTGATCTTTTCAGATGCTCTTGTTTCTTTGATTTTTCTCTTCTGTTTCATTAATTTCTGCTCTTATTTTTCTCATTTCCTTTCTTCTGTTTGTTTTGGGTTTATTTTGCTTTTCTGTTTCTGGGAACATAGCATATGAATTTGGATTACTGATTTCCAACTCTTCTTCTTTTCTAATGTAAGCTTTTAGCACTCTAAGTATCTAACTCTGAACAGCTTTGGCTGTGTGACACCAATGTTGATGTATTTCCATTTGATCAACTTTAATGTATTTTGAAAATTTTCCTTTGAGGAGTCTTCTTTGACTTATAGATTATTATTATTATTATTATTATTATTATTATTGAGACAGGGTCTTGCACTGTCACTCAGGCTGGAATGCAGAGCACCTATATGGCTCACTGTAGCCTCAACCTCCCGAGCTCAAGCAATCCTCCACGCCAGTCTCTGGAGTAGCTGGAACTACAGGTGTGCGCTACTGTGTTCAGCTAATTTTTAAATTTCTGTAGTGATGGAGTCTCACCATGTTGCTCAGGCTGGTCTCCAACTCCTGGGCTAAACAATTCTCTCATTTCAGCCTCCCAAAACTGCTAGGATCATAGATTATTTAAAAGTACATTGTTTAGCTTGAAAGAGTTTAGATTTTTCTGTTATTCATTATTGATTTCTAGTTAAATTTCTGTTACCGATTTCTAGTTTGATTCCATCAGACTATATGGAATTGTCATCAGATTATATGCACTGTATGACTTCAATTCTTTTTACATCTGTAAAGGTTAGTTATATGGCCCAGGATGTGGTCTATTCTGGGATGTTTTGTGGATTCTCAAAAAAAATGTGTATTCTGCTGCCTTGCAATGGAGTGTTCAGAAATTTCTATAAGGTCTTGTTGGCTGATGATGGTTTTAAGTGCCTCTGTACTTTTGCTTTCTTTCTTTCTTCCTATGAGTTTTTTAGAAGGAATACTGAAGTCTTCAACTAAAATTGTAGATTTATCTATTTCTTTCTTTCCAGTCTATCACATTTTATTTTACAAATTCACAGATCTGGTTGCTGCATACACATTTAGGATTGCTGTATTTTCTTGATGAATTGCCCTTTTATCATTATATAATGTTTCCCAAACCTGCAATAATTTTATTTTCCTTGAAGCCCACTTTAGCTGATATTTAATACAGCCACTCTTGCTTTTTGATTGTTGGTGTTATATGTAGTGTTTAGCTGTTTACTTTCAATTTACCTATATCATTATACATGAAGTGAGTTTCTTATAGATAATATACAGTTGAGTTATGCTTTTATTTAATTAAAAAAAATTTTAAACTTTTATTTTAGGTTCAGGGTTATGTGCACAGTTTGTTAAATAGGTAAATTGTGTCATGGGGGTTCGGTGTATAGACAATTTTGTCATGGGTTAATAAGCATAGCACCTGATAGGAATTTTTTCTGATCCTCTTATTCCTCCCACCCTCTGGCCTCCACCCTCAAGTAGGCCCCAGTGTCTGCTCTTCCTTTCTTAGTGTCAACGTTTTCTCATCGCTTAACTCTCATTTATAAGTAAGAACATGCAGTATTTGGCTTTCTGTTCCTGCATTAGCTTGCATAGGATAATAGCCTTCAGCTCCATCCATGTTCCTGCAAATGACATGATTTTTAAAATTGTCTTTTTTAAGGCTGCATAGTATTCCATGGTGTACCACATCTTATTTATCCAACCTACTGTTAATGGGCATTTAGGTTGACTCCATGTCTTTGCTATTGTGAATAGTGCTGCAATGAACCTATGCATGCATGTGCCTTTATGGTAGAATAATTTATATTCTTCTGGGTATATGCCGAATAATGGGCTTTCTAGGTCAAATGGTAATTTTAAGTTCTTTGAGTAATTATCACACTGCTTTCTGAAAAGGCCAGACTAATTTACATTCCCACCAGCAGTGCTTCAGCATTCCCTTTTCTCTACAACCTTAACGGCATCTGTTATTTTTTGACTTTTTGATAATTGCCATTCTGACTGGTATGAGATGGTATATCATTGTGATTTTGATTTGTATTTCTCTAAGGATCAGTGACGTCGAGCACTTTTTGGTATGTTTGTTGGCTGCATGTTTGTCTTCGTCTGTTCACGTCCTTTTCCTGCTTTTTAATGGTGTTTATTTTTGCTCGTTGATTTAAGTACCTTATAGATGCTGGATATTAGACCTTTGCTAGATGCATAGTTTTCAATTTCTTTTTTCATTCTGTGGATTGTCTGTTTATTCTGTTGATAGTTTCTTTTGCTGTACAGAAGCTTTTTAGTTTAATTAGGGCCCATTTGTTAATTTTTGCTTTTGCTGCAATTACTTTTAGAGTATTCATCATGAAATCTTTACTCAGGCTGATGTCTGGAGTGGTATTGCCTAGGTCATCTTCCAGGATTTTTTTATAGTTTTGGGTTTTACATTTAAGTCTTTAATCCATTGTGAGTTGATTTTTACATGTGGTTGTAAGGGTAGGGGTTCAGTTTCAATCTTTTGCATGTGGCTAGCCAATTATGTCAGCACCATTGATTGAACTGGGAGTCCTTTTCCCACTCGTTGTTTTTATTGGCTTTGCAGAAGATCAGATGGTTTTAAGCGTGCAGCTTCATTTCTGAGTTCTTTATTCTGTTCCATTGGTCTATGTGTCTGTTGTACCAATACCATGGTGTTTTGGTTATGGTAGCTCTGTAGTATAGTTTGGAGTGGGTATCATGATGCCTTTGGTCTTTGATGCTGGTGACCTTCGGATGAGGTTTTTGTGTGGGTGTCCTTTTTGTGGATGTTGATGTTATTCCTTTCTGTTTGCTAGCTTTTCTTCTAACAGTCAGGCCCCTCTGCTGCAGGTCTGCTGGAGTATGGTGGAGGTCCACTCCAGACCCTGTTTGCCTGGATATCACCAGTGGAAACTGCCAAACAGCAAGGATTGCTGCCTATTCCTTCTTCGGGAAGTTTCATCCCAGCCAGAGCTCTCCTATATAAGGTGTCTTTCAACCCCTGCTGAGAGGTGTCTCCCAGTCAGGAGGCACAGGGATCAGGGACCCACTTGAGGAGGAAGTCTGTCCCTCAGCAGGGCTCAACCACTGTGCTGGGAGATCTACTGCTATCTTCAGCGTTACTAGGCAACGATGTTTAAGTCTGCTGAAGCTGTGTCCACAACCGCCCTTTTTCCCAGGTGCTCTGTCCCAGGAAGGTGGAGGCTTTATTTATAAGTCCCTGACTGGGGCTGCTGCCTTTTTTTCAGAGATGCCCTGCCAGGTAAGGAAGCAATCTAGTGAGACAGCCTGCCTGCAGTGCCTTGTTGAGCTGTGGTGGGCTCCTCACACTTTAAACTTCCCATGGCTTTGTTTACACTGAGAGTTTAAAACCGCCTACTCAAGTCTTAGCAATGGTGGACGTCCCTCCCCACCACATGGCTCGAGTGTCCCAGGTCGAGCTCAGGCTGCTGTGCTGGCTGCGAAAATTTCAAGCCAGTGGATCTTAGCTTGCTGGTCTCCATGGTTGTGGGACCTGCTGAGCCAGACCACTTGACTCCCTGGTTTCACCTCCCTTTCCAGAGGAATGAGTGGTTCTGGCTCGCTGCCATTCCAGATGCCACTGGGATATGAAAAAGAATTGCTGTGGCAAGCTCGATGTCTGCCCAAATGGCTTCCCAGTTTTGTGGTAGAAACCTGGGGCCTTGGTGGTGTAGGTACTGGAGGGAATCTCCTGGTCTGCAGGTTGCAAAGACCATGGGAAAAGCACAGTATCTGGGTGGGAGTGCAGTGTACAGTCCCTAATGGCTTCCCTTGGCGAGGAGAGGGAGTTCCCTGACCCCTTGCGCTTCCTGGGTGAGGCAAAGTCCCACCCTGCTTCAGCTAGTCCTCCTTGGGCTGCATCCACTGTCCAACCCATCCCAATGGGATGAATCAGGTACCTCAGTGGGAAAAGCAGAAATCACCTGCCTTCTGAGTTGGTCTCGCTGGAAGCTGCACACTGGAGCTGTTCCTATTTGATCATCTTGGAAACTCCCCTGTTATTTCTTAGTGGTTGCTGTAAGGGCTTATCATATATATCTTAACTTTATGGAAATCAGCTTCATATTTATACTAAGTTAATTTCCGTGAGACATAAAAATGTTGCTATTATATAACTATATCCCTAATTTGGTCATATGTATTGTTATACATATTATATCTATAAATGTTACAAAACCAAAAATGCATTGTTGTAAATATTACTTTTATAATTTAATGTCTCTCAAAGAAGGTGAAGGAGGTAGCAGAGCAAATACACATTTATAGCCAGTGCCTCTCTCTTTTCTAATTGTGAATGGCCACGTGAGGATCATCATGGTATTCCACTTCAAATGTTGGCTTCTTTCTTTTGTTCTTCATCTCCTGTGATGTTACACTCATACTTTCAGTAGCCGTCTAACTGTTCCTTATTAGTAAGAATAACATACATTATACATTGTGCATTGATGGGTTCCCCAGATGTGTTCTGTATTCTATTTAAATCCACTGTTAAAATGCATTTGTATTAGGGACTTTTGTTCATTAAGTTTTGTTCATATTTGTTTAAACAAAAACTTTTTATAGAGCAATTTTCATGTTTCAGGCATTGTACCTGATGTTGGGGTTATAATGAAGAATGTGATTCATCATTTGAAGAATTCAAGAATTCTTCAAATAAATAATCAGACAATTGCAATGCAATGTTTGACATGTTATGATGGGGAAAGTAGAGAGTGGAATGGGAACAGAGAGAAAGTATATGTAACCTAGATTTCTGAGAGTTTAGAGGCCTCGCTCAACTGTGATTTGAACAATGGCTAGGAGTTAATGAGACATGGAGTTTGGTGGGGGTGGAATATGAGCATGAATGGGTTTCAAAGCAAGGAACTACAAGCATGAAGGCTTAGAGACGGGGAGCCCGAGATTCTTTGAGGGGCAGACCTCGGGGGAAGCAATGAAAGAACCTCAGTGTGATTGAGGCATTGAATTCAAGGGGTGGAATGATGAAATATGAGAATAACATGGAAGGTTGATAGAGAGAAAGGAGTTGTAGGCTGGGTGCAGTGGCTCACGCCTGCAATCCTAGCACTTTGCGAGGCCCAGGTGGGTGGATTACCTGAGGTCAGGAGTTTGAGACTTGCCTGGCCAACATGGTAAAACCTTGTCTTTACTAAAAAACACAAAAATTAGCTGGATGTGGTGGTGCACCCCTGTCATCCTAGCTATTTGGGAGGCCGAGGGACAAGAATCGCTTGAACTTTGGAGGCAGAGGCTGCAGTGAGCCGAGATCGTGCCATTGCACTCCAGCCTGGGTAACAATAGCGAAACTATTGTCTAAAAAAAAAAAAAAAAAAAAAAAAAAAGAGAGAGAAAGAGAAAGGAGTAGTTGAGAATCCAGGAGAATCTGCTCAATTGGTAACTGCTATATAATTCTGGAAAGTCACTGTATTTCTTTGAGTCTTGATTTCCGTCTCCATAAATGAAAGAGCCAGTCAATTGATGTGAGCTTGTATCAGCTCATATCCTATAAATGCTAAGTTCAAGAAGTCCCTCTAACAAATGGCTTCTGTTTGTGGGGTTGGAGTAGCTTAATACCATTCTTGCCTAAAGGTGTTTGCATAAGCTCTGGAGGCTTGGTCTGCATTTTTTTCCTCCTCAGGGAGTTTATCCCAAGCCCTCTATAGCACATTTTGTTCTGTTATCACACAACATGCTTATGTTACAAAGGCACTATTGATGTTTTACCACTGATGCCAAAGTCAAATGTTCCTAAGTCATAAAAAAGCCAATCCCAATAAAGTATATTTAAAGAGAAGTAATATTTCCCGATAGCAATTTCAGCAATGTAAACTGCATGAGTTCTTTGTGAATAGGTTAATAAAAAATGCCTTCTTCCGGGGTTAAGTTCTGGAATTAGGTTTCAAGGTAGGGATGATAACTGTTTAAAATGAATTTCTAGGGCTCATTAGTAGTCACTACCTATTAGTCATAGTGTGAGTAGCAGAAATGGCAGATTTTCTGTTCTTTGTATTGCTTCTCAACTTTGTGAAAGTGGCCATTCCATAAATAAAAGCATGCTTTCCATCAAATTATTATCAGTGCCTATCTCATCTCCTCAGATAATTAGATTTACACAAAACTAATTTTTACACAAAATTAGTTTTGTTGAACTATGAGCATTTTTACACAAAACTTTGTGATTTTTGTCTTTAAGTATTTTTGAGAATTAATTTTAAAAAATGCATGAAAACTCTATGTGTTTTCTAACTTTTAGTTTAGGTTTTCTTACAAACACTGTTGTATGAAACATCGTGTTAGCCTAATGCTTTGAGTGGAGCATACCTGGAATTTTTCAAAATTCTCAACGTTTTTATCTTTTCCTATAAAGGTGAAGCTTATGTAATCCACTGTTAGCAATGTAGAGGCATCTTTTGCTTTTCTAGGACTAGTGATGAATGGATTTCAATACTCCCTTGCTAGTGGTGATTGATGGAATGCACCCATTTGAATGTTGCCTGTGTGTAGCAGTAAAATATTTAGCTAAAGATTTTTAAAGGATAGCTAATTAAAGGTAAATTAAAAAATTCTATAAATCTATTTGATTACATTGTTATAGAACCCACAACACTAGCCTCATTTGCTCTGATCTCAATATACATAAAAACGCCGGTGGCATCATCAAGCTGGAAAGTGGCTTTAAGGTCAAACAAACCAACATCTATATTTTTTCAGATGCTTTGGATCTCTACTGATTTCAGCCAGTCCACTCAGTGGACACTAATAATTTCAACTAAAACTATTGTTGATTTATGTCAGTCACTGCTAGGTGGGGTTTCACAGCATCATCATATACTGAGGTCAGAAAAAGCAAGATCATTTGCTAGGGAAACAGTTCTCTTTAGATATAAAATTCTTGCACTCTAATTTAATTAGATGAAGAAAATACTTTGCAATCAAGATATTTACACTTACTACTCTACTCAAACACAATGTGGTCCTTGCAAACTATATTGCTTTCTGTTTTCGATATGCAAATTTCATTTTCTGTCCTATAGACTCTTGTCTCAATTTCTATGATGCTTTTTACCTAGAAGTTTGTGTTATAGATCTACAAGCTCCCAAGGCCCAACTCAGTGGTGTTTTCCCAGCTCTATCCAGTCAGTAATGAGGTCCCTATGCTCTGAATCTTGAGTTTTAGCTTTTCTGAGCAGAAGTCACCACATCTAGCCTTCTATTGCAGTTATGCAAATATGCAGTGCTCTAAGCTCCAGGATTACAGTGATTACATTCAACTTTGTTTCTCCAGTTGTCTAGAATAGAGTCTTGTTGCTAGGTGCTTAAGGAATGTGTGCTGAATAGAAATACTTCTGAAATGTCAAAAAGTAAATGGTTGATTGAAAATAAACCCTTAGAAGTAGCACATATTGTAGCTTTTCCTTTTTTTCCCTTAAAAAGATGCAACTAATTATTTTTTATTGTAAATACACAATTTATAAATTCATGGGTTACAAGGTGATGTCATAATTTGTGGATACAGTGTAGAATAATTAAATCAAATTAGCTAACCTATACATTATATTTAATATTTTTGTAGTGAGATCATCTGAAATTTAATGCCTTAGCAATTTTGAAATGTCTAATACTCTATTATTAATCATATTCGCCAGTTGTACAACAGGTCTCAAAAAAGGGGGTAAAACATATGCTTTCTGAGATTTTGTACTCCATCATCATTTAAAATGTTTGAATGACATGAAATATAAATTTCAAAACATCAAAAAGTGAGCATATTTAACTATGCTTAGCTCATAACAGGAGCATGGGTGAAGAGAATAATAATTCATGGTATACATGTTTAATGAACTGGCAGCAAGAGAAGGTTGGCGAAAGAAAGGCAGAGGAACTTTGTTTTGTACAAATTAGAACTGAGGAGCTCCATAATCATCTAGCATCTGTTCAATGCTGTATTTATGGTAAGAAATGCACATGATTAGGAACTCTAAGGAATCTTATGCATTCATCTTTGAAGGTACAGTCAATCGTGGCCACAATGTAGCACTTGTGCTGAATCAGTCATCTGCTAAGCAGTCATCTGCATAGCTTCCTTTGTGTATGCCAGGTAATTATTCAGATCTTGGATCCTTGACAATCCTTAGAATCACTTGATTCTTTGGCCCCAATTTCTCAATTTTGGTTATACAAGGGATACACATGGCATACAGACAGTTACACAATCATCAGTTATACAAGGGATACACTTGGCATACAGACAGCTCATCATTGACTACACTAAGTCCAGTTTGACTTTAATGGAATAGTTGATAAAGTTGGTATCAACAAAAATACCAACATGATAAAGTGGGCCCGGCTGTGTATTTTATTGGAAAAATAAGCAGGATGGGTGTTGGGGAACTTCTCTTTCCTGCGGCATGCTGGGACCTTTCTTTTCTTTATTTTTTGGGTTTAATCGATCCTTTTCTTCATGCCTCTGATCTCTGACACTAAGGATTCACTTCATGGTCACAAACTTTCTTCTTTTCTTTTGCTTCTCTTTGCTCATACCACACTCTTTTTTCTTCCAGAATCCCACTGTAGCTTTTTCTGGTGAAGTCAGATCATTTCAAAATTGTGTTGGTTTTGTAGGTGGCTAACTAAGATATAATTTTTCTTTGTCATATCTACTAGTACTCATGATAATAACAAACAATTTGCTATAGTATACATTGGTAGCATGTTTTCTTTCATTGGTCTTTTTTATTTTTACATTTGATCTTCACAGGAGTCTCTCAAAGGATATGGTGTCACTATCTCCATTTTATATATGAGGACAGCAACATGGGCAAAAGACCGAAGGCACCTCACAACTGACTCAAAGCTCTTTTTTTTTGTTATTCTCTAAACCATTTCCCACAACTGGTCAGTTTTACAGTTAATCTGAGTCCTCTCATTTTTCATAAAATTTTATGTAAGAGTCACATGTATAAGATCTCTCACATAAATTCTTCTTATACACACACACACACCCCACTCAGGCACAAATAGTCACAATCATGTCCATCTTGGAGCAATTCAAATGCCTTATTGATTCTTTAAAAAGGCAACTTATGGGTTATAAGTGGGTCTTTGTTTTATTTATTTAGTTTGGTATGTGGTCAGTTATCAGTTTATTAATAAAGTCTCTGGTTTTAAACTCTGTAGAAAGAAAGGCCAACAATAACAGGACCTGAAAAATACCAAAACCAACCACAGACTCCAATGAACTTCTCATTCATAAAGTTGGCAAAAGCATTCATGGCAGATGGTAAATCATTCACCTTTTGATCCTTTTCCTCCATCATAATCAGGGAGGCAATTAGCAGAATCCAGTTGCTGTTCAGGAGCATTAAAACCACCCAGTGTCATACATGAGCCCTGCATACATGAGCCTAGTGGGACTGTCAGAGCATAGCCAACACTGTCATGATCACAACCCATCAGCCCGCAGCTCTCCATGTCTTCAGGGCACTAACAATTTTTTGTCACAGAATACTTTCCCCTGGTCTGATCTGAATTACTGCATTCTCCCTTTTCCTTCTAGATGTATCTGCTTCACACACCTCACATTTCAACCTCAGGAATGACTCTTTAGTTCTATAGCAGTGTTGTGGAGAGTGATGAGGTGGAACAGTTGTAGTAGATGCTGGCAGCACCCTGCCAAGATCTCATTTATTATTGGATCACCAGGATTAAGGAAGGGATTTTTTTTTAACTTTGAGGAAGCTGAGGATTAGAGAGGTTAAATATTTTTTCACTGATCTATTAATCATATTTATGTTCTGTATATTATGACGCTTTGATATCTGGGGATATTGCCCCTCCCAAGGTTAGCGAATTTCTAGAGTTAGCAATCAGGTAGCGGAGAGCATACATTTGTCATGCAAACCAGCCAATCTGGAGTCCATATACCCACTTCCACTTGTCTCTTTTTTATAAATCAGGTTCCAATTGTTAGGGACATTATCCTCCTTCCCTAAGTCACTATAGGGCCAGTTACTAGAAAGCAAGGGATCACCCCATATATCCCAGAACACACTGAAATTATTCAAATTACCTAATCCCAACTTATTTAGCTTGCCTGCTCTGTCTTGATTCTTTTTTCCTGTGAAAGCCACAATAAAGGCTCTGACCCATGCTACATCCCTTTTGCCTCTAGACTGGCCTTAGTGCTTCCCTATGTGGCTCTGCATGGTGTGACATGCACCCTCCTCTTGGAAACCATAAGCCATAAGTTCTTTTTTCAAGGTAGCTGTCTGTGTGTGGGCCATGTTACCATACCTGGTTAAAATAAAGCCTGGGTATATTTTAAAATACTGAAGGATTTCTCGAAAGTGGCAAAGCTGAACCTAGAACCAGAGTCTTTATATTTCCAACAAAGTTCCTTATAACTCATTTATAAAGAATATTACGTTCTTTATAAATGCCACTTAAAATTTAATTTAAAGTTATTACAAGATGTTAGAATGAAGTTAAAAAAAGGTTGGGCTCTTTTAAAAATGACAGCACTCTTGATCAAGCTCTGGTTACAAACACTTTACGTTGCTTAATAGAACTATTTGTACTAAAATATCCAGGTCTTAGGTAATTGAACAACTTAGAAATTTGTCAGCATGGAAATGAATGAAAGAAAAAGACTGCCACAGAGTTTTCCATCCAGAATGATTTTCCTCAGTATGTTTAGTTATAGTGAGGAGGAAGGAAACTTGCAGACACATGATGAGGAATGTGATAGTATGTGAATAAATTCCTTTAATGAAGCCAAGGATGTTTAGCAATGAAATTAAATACCAGGGTCAATTATGCTTAGTCATTCTCAGCACCAACTTAATTACTTCTGAAAAGGTTTAATTAATTTTTTTTTTTTTTTTTTGGTGATGGAGTCTCACTCACTCTGTCGCCAAGGCTAGAATGCAGTGGCACCATCTTGGCTCACTACAACCTCTGTCTTCTGGGTTCAAGTGATTCCTCTGCCTCAGCCTCATGAGTAGCTGGGATTACAGGCATGTACCACCATGCTTGGCTAGTGTGTGTGTGTGTGTGTGTGTGTGTGTGTGTGTGTGTGTTTAGTAGAGGTGGGGTTTCCTGGGGTTTCACCATGTTGGCCAGGCTGGTCTTGATCTCCTGACCTCAAGTAATCCTCCTACCTCAGCCTCCCAAAGTGCTGGAATTACAGGCATGAGCCACCATGCCCAGCCAGAAGATTTAATTTTTAAACTGGGTTATTTAAGTTGGAAAATTCAGATATCCACAGGCTTTTGTTTGTTTGTTTTGAGACAGAGTCTCACTCTGTCACTCAAACTGAAGTGCAATGGCACAATCTTGTCTCACTGCAACCTTCACCTCCTGGATTGAAGTGATTCTCCTGCCTCAGCTTCCTGAGTAGCTGAGATTACAGGCATGCACCACCATGCCTAGCTAATCTTTGTAATTTCAGTTGAGATGGGGTTTTGCCATGTTGGCCAGGCTGGTCTTGAACTTATGGTCTAAAGCAATCTGCCCGCCTCAGACTACCAAAGTGATGAGATAACAAGCGTGAGCCACCCTGCCTGGCAGCTACAGTTTCTGAAAGAAGAAACTCCCACAGTAGAAGTCTGGTCAATAGCAAAGGTTTCTCTAATATTCGATGACTACATAAAATTCAATTTTTAATTAAAATCAGCTCATATAAATCTACACCAATGAATAAATGAAACAGCACTAAGATATTTCAAAACAGCAAAAAGGAAAAAAAAAAAAACCTCCAGTCATCTTTTGCAATGTATGTGCTTTCCTTTTCATCTTTTGTCTAGGCCAATCAGCTACTGTTATCATTGTTGTTACTGCTACAATTAAACACTTATTTTGTGTCTATTATGAGTCAGCTTGTTTGCCAAGTGCTTTATCTGCTGTCTTATTTAGTGTTCTGTAAAGAAATATTTGAAGCTGGGTAATTTGTAAAGAAGAAAGGTTCATTTCATGATTTTGACGGCTGGAAAGTTCAGGATGGGGCATCTGCTTCCGGTGAGAGTCTCAGCCTGCTTTCACTCATGGAGGAAGGTGAAAGGGAGTGGGTGTGTATAGAGATCACATGTTGAGTGAGGAAGTTGAGAGAGAGAGAGAGAGAGAGAGAGAGAAAGAGAGAGAGAGAGAGTTGGGAGATGCCAGGCTCTTTAAAACAACCACTCTTGCAGGAACTAATAGAGGAAGAACTCACTCACCACTTAGGGAGGACTTTAGTCTATTCATAAAGGATCTTCTTCCATGACTACTTAATCATCTCCCATTAGGTCCCATTTCCAACAATAGGAATCAAATTTCAACCTGAGGTTTGCAGAAGACAAATACCCAAACCATTGCATTTGCATTGTTTCATTTAGTTCTCACTACATTATATAAGAAATAAACTACTATTTACTCTATTTTTCAGATGCTGGACTCTGAATTAAAAAGTTTAAGTAACTTGCCTAAGGCCACATGTCTATTAAATAATATGACAACAAAGCTCATATTTTTAAGCTACATACCATAGTTCCCTCAAATTAATTTATCTTATCTGAGCATTCTAGCTGAAGTCAGGGAAAAAGACAATTTCACCTGCATTGTCCAATAAGGTTGCCACTAGTCATACATGGCTACTTAAGTTTAAATTAATTGGAATTAATACAATTAAAAAGACAGTCCCTCTAGCCACACTTTGAGTGTTCAATAGTCATATATGGTTAGTGGCTACTGTACTGGGCAACACAGCTATAGGATGTTTTTATCACTGCAAAATTTCTCTTGGACAGAAATGCTTGCCTGGAAGCATACTGGGTGTGGGTGTGAGGTGTGATAAGAGAGGAATTTACAGTTGTCATTTGGGGAAGAGAGATTCAAATATACCACATTAGAGTTGTCTGTTTTGTTCTTAAATAGCAAATTAGGGTAATTGTTAAGAAGATAATTGGGAGCCAATACAGTGAGACTTTCTTCTTGCCTTATCCCATGCTGGAAAATACCCTAGAGACGTATAATGGCTCTCCATGAATTATGATATGTGTAGGTGCCAATGGGTACCCTAAAATCTGACTCTTCCATATCTTATTAATAATGTCGAACTGTTTAGTGCCAGGTTTCAAAGGGAGTGCTTCCAGTTTTTGTCCATTCAGTATATTGGCTGTTGGTTTGTCGTAAATAGCTTTTATTATTTTGAGATACGTTCCGTCAATACCTAGTTTATTGAAGGTTTTTAGCATAAAGCGCTGTTGAATTTTGTCAAAGGCCTTCTCTGCATCAATTGAGATAATCATGTGTTTTTTGTAAAACCAAATTAAGATAATAGGAATGCAGTGGTATGATGAGAGCAAGGCTGTCATGCCTTCTTTGTTCCAGAGAGGGCGCCTCTAAACATGTTTGCATCTCTGAGCTAAGGTGGCTGGTTGCTGTTCCTCTAAAAGTGCTGGAAAACTCCTCCCACCAGCCACCTGAAAGCGGCATACAACTCAGACGTCTGGGTTTGAGCTTGAAAACTACCTAACTGGGACTTAGTTGTTTTTAACCAATCAGGAATTAATGAGTTTTAATCCTTCATTTGCATATACAAACCCGATTGAGGAGTAAGGTGGAAACTTTCCCTGTTTAAGCCCTATTCCCTCTTGATTCCCATAGTACTTTCGTTTTATATCAGTGTCTCCCTGATCTGCAGATTTTTTTTCTTGTTGTTTTAATAGATTAGGTTTTTTTTAAAATTTGTTTTTTGTTTCAATAAAAAAATAAAGCTCTCCCCTCTTTTTTTTTTCTCCTTAGGCCTCATGGTCTTTTGTCTGCACAGACTTATTAAGACCTAGCCAGAAGTGTACAACATTGTTTTGTTAAATTTAGCCTAAAGCTGCCTCCTTACACATTTTAATTTCAGCCTAAAGATTTCTCCATACAGAGTAAACGGCAAGCTAACTGGCTGTGTAAACAGACTGTAACCTACTCTTATGCCAGTCACCAGGTTTCGGCTAATCAAGGGTGGCCAACTGTTCAAACCATGTTCAAATAAGGCAGACACTGAGCTGAAACCGGCCTGGCTCTTTTTGTACCTGACTTCCATTTGTTTTGTACATCACTTCCTTTTTTCTGTCCATAAATCCACTTCTGCCACACGGCAGCACTGGGACCTCTCTGAACCCGTTCTGGTTTGGGAGCTGCCCGATTTGGGAATGATTCTTTGCACAACTGAACGGTTAAATTTGATTTGTTTAACTTTTTTTTTAAAAAAAACAGTTTCCATGCCGGTTCTTATAAATATTTATAGAACAGAAACGATTCCTCTTTGGCCTCTTGCAGAGATTGGACGGCATTAAATGTGTCTGGTAAGTTTCGATAAGACACACCTTGGCTTAATTGCCCTAAAAAATTTCCAAAGATACTATATCTCAGATTCAGAAGTTCTGCTCTCGTCTGGCCTTTTCCTTCCTATGCTTGTCATCATTTCCCACAAAACTTCTGCTAGAGTTTTTCTAGCTAAACAGGAGTTAGACTGTGTATCTCTCCTATTTGCAGTATGTTGTTGGACACACAGACCATATCGTCTTACTTTTGTCTCTCCTACTATGCTTAGTGTCAGATGCATGGTAGCCACTTTATAGCTACTTACTAATTTAATACCCTCCTGATGGCTTCACACATGTCCTGACACAGAAGTGCTTTCCTCACGCTGGCCAAATGAATAGCTGCCCCATAACCAATAGGTACCTCACAGATCGTGAGATAAACTTTATCCACAGGAGCAGCATGGTCAATTTTTGCCACTGCAATCTCAGGCACAATAGTATATTCAATGAACACGCTCATGCAAAAGAGTGATAAGTTCACTTCTTAAATCACTTCGGTTTTTTAAATCTCTTCATGTGCCAGGCTGCAAGATGTGGGGGTCCCATATTACCTTAATCATGTGATTGCCCTCATTCACTCTGATCATTTCAGGCATGCTAAGAATGACAATGTTAAGATCCTTTTTGATATGCCTGGGGAAGAGCATATAATTGCTTTCTATTGATTCTTTGAAATGTCACTGTCATCCTGTCAACTGAAATTTAACATCTATTTTCTACTTGATCAGAACATTCATTCATTCGTCAAACACTGAGTGCATTCCAACTCTGAGACAGGCACTGTGCTGAGCACTCTGAGGGATGTGCATATATATATACATATACATGCATATATATATCCCTCAGAGAGTGTGTGTGTGTGTGTGTGTGCATGTGAGTGTATGTATGTGTATGGCAGTACCTATCCCAAGAAACTCTCGTTCTATTTAGAAGTACACTGGTTCTATCTCAACCTTCATTCGACTGTAAATATGTAGACTTGGCTTAGTCACTATCCCACTAGATTGCTAGAATCAGAAGACAGAGATAATAGTGATGCAACTCTTGGAATCACCAGATATATCTGATATTGTGATTTGTCATTAGTTAGAAGACTCTAGAGGCATAATACATGACTAGTTAGGATAATCTATAGCAAACTTAATTTGCTTTTCTGGTAAAAATGTTAATGCACTTTAAGTTCCTCCTCTGTGCAGGAGGAGCTCTTTGGAATGCTGTGGTAGGAAGGTTTTTGCTGGCCCATTTTTTCTTGGGTTTCAAAGAATTCATTCCATTGTTAATATCTTTCACAATTTCAGCTCCTTCATGGCCTGGGATTAAAGGAAAATTTACTGGGAGTGCTCCTTTCAGAACATGTTAATCAGAACCACAGATCCCTGAAGATATCATCTGCATAGAAATAAAGTGATCAAGAATCAATTGGTGTGTGATTTTTTTCTTACTTGTATCTGAGACTGAATATTAAAACATTTTTTACACTAATTATCTCATTTGATCTCTATGGCAAGACTTAGAGGAACACAGGGCAGGGCTTATTGTCCACAACTTAGAGATGAGAAAAGGGAGATTCAGGGACTTAGAATGACTTGTCGAAAGTCACGTGGCTCGTGTTCAGACCTGGTGATAAATTTAGGCTTTTTAAATCCAGTCTGTATACCTTATATCATCAAAGTTTTAAAATATGAGGGACAGTTTCACACAATAAAGGGCTTTTGTTGGACCAAATATCAATAATACCATAACTGAGAAACACAGAATTTTAGGCACTGTGTTGTGGAAGATTTCTCCAATGCTCTGGGAAAATAGACTTTCAAAATTTTAAACTTGTACATTGAAAACATTCTTTAGATTAATTCTTTAGATTTATAATGCGAAGTAAGTTGAGGTTAAATAAAGGAACTGTTGAAAAATTTAACCAACATTGAAAAGTTCAAAAACTTCTTAGTTTATGGCCTAGGTTTTCTTTAGTGTGGTTAGGACAAACCCCATTACGTTGGATCATAAAAGTGAAATATTTTATGTGCTGTTACCCATTTATTATTGTTCTTCTTGGATTGCTGCCAGAAAAGCACACTAACTAGTTTTCTGATATCTGGAGTGGGAGAGGCAGCATTTTATAGCTGGAGTACTGGAAACTGCTATGGTACAATTATAAAACGGGTGAAAAGACATACCCATGAGCACGGCTGTGGTTTGGTTCCACAGTCTTAAAATGACTTCAAGATGCTATTATAGGGTAGGAGTTATTATCTTATGTGTACAGTAGTTTTGTATTACATATCAAATAGGAACGTGCAACTATCTATGGGAAGTTGTCCATAGCATGGGCTGGCTGTGAAATTATCTGTTCTGAGAAATAGAGGCAACCATCAGTTGATTTTTTTTTGAAAGAAAGAAAGAGAAAGAGAAAGGGGGACAGAGAACAGGAGTCTTGCTCTATTGGCCAGGCTGAAATGTAATCTAAAAATAGGTATCGAAAACCTCTTTTATGCTGATAGTTGTGCTTAACAGCAGGAAGAGAATAAGGGAAGGAAGAGAGTAAGAGACGGGAAGGAATAAGGGAAGAAAATAACAAACAGCCAACCCAATATTTCATATAAGTCTGTAAAATGCTACGCAAATGCTGAAGAGTGATTTACTTCCAATTATGTGTTCACTTTCAAAATACGTGTAATGTGATACTGAGCAAAACGTATGTTCTGTGGACCTGGGGTGAAGAATTCTATAAATATTCACTGAGTTTACTTATTCCAGGTCTGAGTTCAAATCATAGATGTCCCTGTTAATTATCTATCTCGTTGATCTGTCGAATATTAACAATGTGGTGTCAAAGTCTCCTGCTATTATCGTGCGGGAGTCCAAGTCTCTTTATAAGTCATTAAGAACTTGTCTTATGTATCTGGGTGTTCCTATATTGGGTGCATATATATTTATGATCATTGACTCCTGTTGTTGCATTGATCCTTTTACCATTGTGTAATGTCCTTTTTTGTTTCTTTTAGTCTTTGTTACTATTAAAGTCTATTTTGTCAGAGACAAAAGTTACAACTCCTGTTTTTTTTTTTTTTTTGCTCTCTGTTTGATTGATAAGTCTTCCACCAATGCTGTGTTTTGAGTCTGTGTGTCCTTGCTCATGAGATGCATCTGGATACAGCATACCGATGGGTTTTGACTTTTTATTCAATTTGCCTGCCTGTGTCTTTGACTGGGGCATTTTATCCATTTAAATTTAGGATTAATATTGATATTTGTGAGTTTAATATTGTCATTTAATGCTTGCTGGCTATTTTGCCCGTTAGTTGATATAGATTCTTCATTATGGAGACACTCTTTACCTTTTGGTAAGTTTTTGGGATGACTGATACTGGTTGTTCCTTTCTGTGTATAGTGCTTCTTTCAGAAGCTCTTGTAAAGCAGGCCTGGTGGTGATGAAATCTCT
>CAUYOR010085055.1:0-13571 GCA_963573925.1 Callimico goeldii | reverse complement strand
TATTACACTACTTTCTATTAAAGCTTTAAAAATTATTTTCTTGTGTATCTAAAGCTGGGTTATAGATTTGGTTAACTTAATTCCCTTAACAAATGTAATTTGTGTTATATTTGTTTAATTATAACTTGTATTTGGTTGATTCTTTTGGAAAACTTAAAATACCATAACATTCAGAGAAAATATTTACAAATACAATTACAGAATACATCAACCTTACATCACATCCAGTTTAAAAAGTGCTGATAATGTGAATTTGATTTCTTGGTCAAGGTGGCAAGGGCTGGTCATCTCATCTGGATGGCTCCTGGTGAGCCCTGGAACATGTCTGTGTGGCCCAAGGCGATTTAAACCTGTGCTGCAGATTATTTGGCTGAGTCCCTTTTTGCAATAGAGTTTTAAGTGCCTCAGATTCAGAACAAGTAAACTCAATAAATATTTATAGAGCTCTCCATTTTAAATACACAAAATACTTTAAATACACAAAATATTGATCAGCCATTATTAATACCCATTTTTAGAATGAAGCAATATTCCTGTTCCCTCTCCCTCTTTATCTTTTTCTAAAAAAATAAATAAATAAATAAATAAAATTAAAAAATAAATAAATAAAAATGCCTTTCAGTGACCTGTGCTTGCTTTCCATCCCCTGTTGTCACAATGGTCCACATTCTCCCGACTTCCTCAGGCCTGTCAGGAGCAGAGAGTGGAAAGGATGGCCACTCACATTGAGTCTAAATTCTCCTGCTTGTCTTTCCAAGCCATCCATAGCCTGCAGTGACATTACCTACTCAGTACTCCTCTGCTCAACTCAGATCAGGCTCATTTCCCTGCAGATAGTCTATGTTCCTTACGACTTAAGCTTCAGTCATCTGCCCTAGCATGTCCTTCTCTCCTAAAACCTGCCCATCTACCCATTCATCTATTTTTTACATTCCTACAATGTCTCCAGTCTCTAAATCTCTTACAATTCAGCACTTAGTGACTTCGTTAACTGTTTTAGAGCTTCACCACTGTTTCAAGGGTGTTAGTACTTGTATCTACAGATCATAAATGCCTCGAGAGGAGTCGGCCTCCCAAAGTGCTGGGATTACAGGCTTGAGCCACCGCGCCCGGCCTATAGTGGATTTTTAACATATTTATCAAATGTTTGTACAGATGTTCCAAAGACATTCTAAAGGTGTCTTAAGATAGGAGTTACTGGCAAAAACCAGTTTTGTTTAAAAGTTTCTTCATCGTACAACAAACTTTACCTTTTTAAAAGCACTTATCTCATTCATTTACACCTCAAAATGAGGCACCAAACTTTTTAACACACAGAAGTGTGCTCACTTCAGGATCCATAGAGTTTCTTGGACCCCCGCTACGGACTTGGCGCTTCCTCCCTCTGCACCGGGTTTTGCGGGAGAGAGAACGCTTTCCAACCTCCTCCACCGGGGACTCTCACAAACTCGCAATCCGGCTCCCTGGGCGCTGGAACGCCCCATGTGATGTCCGCTCGCGCCGGCGGATCTCGGCGGGGACAGGCGCAGCCCGCGAGGCCAGAGAGACCCCGGGTCCGTCCTCCCGGAGTGAAGTTAGGAGGGTACGACCCCCTAGGCCGAACACTGTGGAGTAGCTGGCGCCTCCTGCCGCAGTAAACACAAAATAGAGTACAGAAACGAAAACTCCGGGAAGAAACGGCCAGCACCGGCCTCGCCGGGCTGGCTACTCATCACGCCTGCCTCAGAGCGTGTAACGTCCGTGGATCCCATACAACGTTCCATTCAGAGCTAGCTCCGAACGCCCAGCCCTGCTCGGGGGCGGGACTTCCGCTCAAGTCAGACTTCCGGGCGGGGCGGGGCGAGGCGGGGCTTCCGGTTGGGGAGCCTGGGCGGCCTGTCAGCGGCGTATCTGTTGGTCAGGTTTTCCCGTCGCACGTGGTGGCTACTGTTGGCTTCTGAATGGTTTGTAAGGCCAAGATTCACGCCGAAGCCGTTGGATCGGTCGCGGGTACATCCGCCTGAACCGTTTCTGTCCCAGTGCAGAGTGGCGGCCTCCGGCGGCTCCTTTCAAACATGGACTACCGGCGGCTGCTCATGAGCAGGGTGGTCCCCGGGCAGTTCGATGACGCGGACTCCTCCGACAGGTAGGCGACTGTACAGTGCACTGTGTCTGGTTACTGCTGTCTCCTTGTCCACCCCCGTGGGCAGTGGACTCTTGTTTGTGGTTTAGAGGAAGACTAGCGGTTCAGCACTCAGCGTCTTGACAACATTTTGCCCGTTTCTGCATCCCAGCCGGATCTTTCTCCCAGTTCATCGCAGAGTTAGTGAAAGCCACTCGTCAAGGGAGTCTGCGGTTCCCAGGTTGGTTAGCGTCACTGGGAGGCAGAATTGGGGATAGCGGTTAGGAAACACAGGCGTTTGCGTTTTAACCACATGTAGTGTTCAACAAATACTAAACACTTAATATGTATCACGTTCTGTCCTGGGCGCCGGAGATAGTGATGAACAAGACGAACCAAGTTCCTGATGTCATGGAACTTTACCTTCTACATGAAAGGGAGGACACACCATTTAAAAACCAAATAACGATTCGACTATGCAAGCCGTTTAATATGCTAAGTGCTGACTGAATGGGTAGGGAAAGGTTAAGTCCAGATTTTAATGACAAAGAGCTAATCTTGGCAAGAGCAGAGGGAACTTATTTCACACAGAAGGGACAGCAAGAGCAAAGACCCCGAGGCCAGAGTGCCTAGAGCGCAGTGAAGGTAGTTGAGAAGGTTGGCAGGGTGTTGATAGAAAAGTAAGAAGGGGGCCAGATCATGGAGACCCTTACAGGTGATGGTGAACAGTTCAGATATTAATCTGGGTCTTATGGAAAGCCATAGGAGGGATTTTAGCAGAAGAATGACATTATTTGATTTGCGATTTAAAGGAATCATGCTTCTATGTAGATGATGTTCATGGATGGTGGGAGTGGAGCAGAGAGATCAGTTCAAAGTAATAAGGTAATCAGATTCAAAATGATGGGGACTAGAGCTCGGATCCTAAAGATATGTTTTTGGAGGTAGAAGTGGTAGGGTTTGGTGGTAGTTTGGACGTGGGGTCTGCGGAAAGAGGAATGAAGGATAACTCCTGCCTACAAGCTAAATGAAACATATTGGAGTTATTTTGGAATTCCAGGAAAACAGTTTGTACTTTATGTTTACAGTGATGATTCATTACATGTAGATTTTATTAATTATTGGGGATGTTTTTCATAAATATATGTATGTTGACTGCTTTCTGTGTGTCAGATCTAGTCTTGGGTGGTAGGGAGGCATTGGTAAACACCATCCTGCATGATCCAGAGTTTGCATCCTGGCAGGGGAAACCGAAATTATTAAATAATTAGACAAACTATTTGTATTAGAATTTGGTAAGTAATACAAAAGAGAAGTGGGTGCAAAATAAGGAAGGCTTCCTTAAGCAAGTGATAGTGATCTGATACTTGAAGGATGAGTAGGGGTTAGCCAGAGAAAGGGGAAGGGCATTCCAGTTTTATGGTTCCAGAGAAGTGTACAGAAAGCCTTAGGGAAGAAGTTAAGCAGCAGAAGAAACATAGCCAGCACAGCAGATGGGTAGTTAATGGTAATAAGAGGGCACTAATTTACCATCCACCCCACGGTATTGTAAGGATACACCAGTGATTTTCCATCAGGGAAAATGTTGCATCCCAACCTCTACCCAGGGGCTTTTGGCAATTTCTGGAGACGTTTTTATTTGTCACAGCTGGAGGTGGTGGTGCATTAGTGGCATCTGGTAGGTAGAGGCCAGAGGTTTGCTGCTAAACATCCTACAGTGCAGAAGAACGTGTCCCATAATGAAGAATTATCTGGCAAAGTTGTAACTTTAACATGCCTCTCTAGGCAATTCTACTATCAATCTATGGAGCATATGTATGAAATCCTGGTAAATAGCAAGTGTTTAATGATTATCTGTTCTCTTCTTCCATGTGTCCATGGGAGCCCTCGGAGCCATGGCTAATTAATAAATTGGGATTGATGATCTGAATTTACTTAAACTCATGTCTGTTTTTCAGCTGGTAGCTCATATTATCAGCTGCTTTTTTATGGTTTCTGTCCTTTTTCTGTACAGGAGAGGTCAAAACTGATAGTCCCCTGTTGAATTTGGCCTGCAGACATGTTTTGTTTGGTATGCACAGTTATTTGTAAAAATTGACTATGCCAGTTAAGGGATAGATTTTACACAGAAATCCAGACTTCCTAGCTTCTCTTGAAAAATTAAAATCTGGTAACACTAGTCCTGAATCCTCATATGGCCAAAAAAAAAAGAAAGTCCTTACTAGTTGTGCTCCCTTTACCCTAGACCTCTTTTCCCAGTTTGCCAGCGCCCACTTCTATCACTTCTAACATGCAGCCTACTTCACTCATTTATAGTGCCTGGCCCCTGTATTCATCATTTCTTCCCATCACGAACAAGGATGATTTGGAGTTCTTTGTGGAATATAAAGCTTGATGTAACTTCTTTTGTTGCAAAGTGTTATCTAGTTCAAAGTAAGGCTGCCTTAGACTTATTCCCAAATTTTTTGTCAGAAAGCTTTTTTTTTTTTTTTTTTAAGAGACAGGGTCTCAGTCTGTTGCCCAGGCTGGAGTACAGTGGCACAATCATGGCTAACTGTAGCCATGAACACCTGGGCTCAAGCGAATCCTATGGCCTCAGCCTCCCAAGTATCTGGGATAAAAAGTGCAAGCCACTGCACCGGCCTTTTTTCCCTCTGTCTTTTTTTTTTTTAGCTTTTACAGAAAAATTTTCCTCTTCTTAAAGCAGCTCTGTTTATGACTTTCTTAGAGTCAAGTCCGGTATACCGGTCTGTGTTATTTAGCAGAGAAGATAACAATGTAAATTCCAACTTCACTAAGGCAGAACCAGATTTAACACATGATGTGCTTCTTGACTAGTAGGATTTGGGCATGGAGAATGAGCGAACAGCTGCAACAGAACTGGAAAACAGGAGAATGTGGTTTTAAGAAGATGGAGCTTATTGGAAGGTGTATTGTATATAAATATATAATCTATTTTAGGTTTATCAATATTTTAAACTCATATCATAAGTAATTAAACATGTGAGTTCAGTTAGGGTGCGTGTAAATTCTGTTATGAAATAATAAAACATTATTATTTCTAGTGAAAACAGAGACTTGAAGACAGTCAAAGGGAAGGATGACCTTCTGTTTGCAGACCTTCACGACAATGTGAATGAGAATGGTGAAGGTGAAATAGAAGATGAGGAGGAGGAGGGTTATGATGATGACTATGATTGGGACTGGGATGAAGGAGTTGGAAAACTTACCAAGGGTTGTGCCTGGAATGGAGGAAGCAACCCACAGGTATTTTATAAAGGATTCTGCACATCCTTACATAGTCTGCTTATGTCTTCTTTTTTAAAAGGCTGTTTTATGAATCTGGAATTGAATAACTAAAATATTTTCTTCATGTTATCTTGTCCTATAGCCTCAGCCTTTACTGATTTTCACTTTTCATCCTTTCTATGTTTCTGATAATTTCTTGGGTATGGATTCTTTCTAGAATCTGTAAATTTTAAAAGTTATTTAAGGTTTCATGAGATTGTGAGCTTAAAATCTGCATGGGAAATGGCATGAATTGGCAGTTTACTACAAATGGCTGGGAAATATGGTAAAAAAGTTTAGCCTCATTAGTAATTAAAGAAATGCAAATTAAATTTGTAGAGATGCCATTTCTTCATCTATGAAACTGGTAAAGACAAAATATATCATTGATGGTCAAGTAAATAGGTGTACTTACTTGTAGGATAAACTAGATTGTGATAAAAAACTTTAAAAACTTCAGAATAATTTGACTTAGCAATTCTATGAGTGTGCGAAGACTTAGTTACAAGAATGATCCTCCAGGATTGTTTATGATAGAGGAACATTGGAAACAACCTTGAACTGGATTAAATGTGCTGTGGGACTGATTCACACAATGAGGCATGATACATCTTTTAAGATGTTGTAATGGAAGACTATTAATGAGATAGGAATATGTTTAGGATTATTTACCATGTGCAAAAAACAAGTTACCAAACCATGTACAGCTGCTTCTCATACTGTAAGTACCGAGTGTGTTAGGAGTTTGTAGGGCCATAGGATTAAAATGGTACATCTTCCTAAAGCATAACGGTTAATCCAACAGTCTTCCTTTGACTATTAAAATGGCTATATCGGCTGGGCACAGTGGCTCACCCCAGTAATCCCAGCACTTTGGGAGGCCGAGGTGGGTGGATCACCTGAAATCAGGAGTTTGAGACCAGCCTGGCCAATATGACAAAAGCCTGTCTATAACTAAAACTACGAAAATTAGCCAGGCATGGTGGCTGGAGCCTGTAATCCCAGCTTCCTGGGCTGAGGCTGGAGAATTGCCTGAATTTAGGAGGTGGAGGTTGCAGTGAGCCAAGATTGGGACACTGAACTCCAGCCTGGGCAACAGAGTGAGACTGTCTCAAAAAACAACAATAAAATGGCTGTATCATGGACCAGAATGCATGCATTTTTAAATAACCACGTTTTAAGTAACAAGAAATTTCTCATTTTCAGATCATTTTGTTTTGGTGACTTCTTCATTGATTCGTCATGAGGCTTTGAGCAATTTCATTATTTAAGTTTGTACATAGCACCAGTCTAAGTGCTAAGCCTTATACTTAATCTTTCTCTTTCTTTAGACATTGGGCCCAAAATGAAATTCTGAACCAGCTTAATGTTGGTCTTAGCTCTTTATTATATACTTTGGGGGTAAATGAACATTGTCAAATTTTAAATCTATAAACCAGTCAAATTAGGAAAATAGGCTGGGTGTGGTGGCTCACGCCTGTAATCCCAGCACTTTGGTGGGAGGCTGAGGAGGGTGGATCACAACGTCAGGAGTTCGAGTCCAGTTTGGCTAAGATGGTGAAACCCTGTCTCTACCAAAAATACAAAAATTAGCCAGGCGTGGTGGCAGGTGCCTATAATCCTAGCTACTCGGGAAACTGAAGCAGGAGAATAGCTTGAACTGGGGAGGCAGATGTTGCAGTGAACCGAGATTGCGCCACTGCACTCTAGCCTGGGCAACGGAGCAAGACTCTATCTCAAAAAAAAAAAAATTAGAAAAATACATTTAATTTTAGTCTGTTATTTTTAAATAGGAATCACAGAGAAGTTAAAAAAAAAGGATTATACAGACTCTTTGTTTTAGTCAATAACTTTAACCTTTTGTTTCAAATGCTCTTTAAAAAAAATTTTGAGCCAATTTGATTGACTCTTAACTTTCCTTAAGGTAGTCCTCTAAGTATTGACGCTTTAATAGCTAACTATGAATTAAGGAAATGTGATGGTGAATCTTAGGTTTGTGTTTACAACTAGTACCTTAGACTCTGGAACTCATCTCTTCTAGGCAAATCGACAGACCTCCAACAGCAGTTCAGCCAAAATGTCTACTCCAGCAGACAAAGTCTTACGGAAGTTTGAGAATAAAATTAATTTAGGTGAGTTTACAAAATATATTTTTTCCCTGGGATAAGAGGACATTTTTAAAAAACCATTAAGTGTATAATTTTATCAGATGAAGGCCGGGCGCAGTGGCTCATGCCTGTAATCCCATCACTTTGGGAGGCTGAGGTGGGTGACTCACCTGAGGTCAGGAGTTTGAGACCAACCTGACCAACATAGTGAAACCCTCTCTCTACTAAATACAAAATTAACTGGGTGTGGTGGTGCATGCTTGTAATCCCAGCTACTTGGGAGGTTGAGGCAGGAGAAACCCCTTGAACCTGGAAGGTGGAGGTTGCAGTGAGCCGAGATTGTGCCATTGCACTCCAACCCGGGCAATAGGAGTGAAAGTCTGTCTCAAAAAAAAAAAAAAAAGAAAAAGAAAAAATGAATGTATTCAAGTGTTACTGACTCTATAATGTTTAGAGAAAATTTAAATCTTAGTGATTTAAAAACATAACTTTAGGAATAGACTTTAGCTTATGCTATTTTAGTTGTTTTCCCACTTGTAGGAATATAATGTTGCAAAAACCCATTTAAGTTATTGTCTGTTCTGTTTAAGTTTTTTTTTTTTTGTTGAGACAGGGTCTCACTCTGTCACCCAAGCTGGAGTACAGTGGCACAGTCTTGGCTCACTGAAACCTCCACTTCTGGGGTTCAGGCAGTCCTCCCACCTCAGCCTTCCAAGTAACTGAGACCACAGGTGCATACCACCACACTGGGCTAATTTGTATTTTCTGTAGACAGGGTTTCTCCACGTTGACCAGGCTGGTCTTGAACTCTTGAGCTCAAGCGATCCACCTACCTTGGCCTCCCAAAGTGTTGGGATTACATGTGTGAGCCACTGTGCCCACACTGTTTTAGATTTTGTAATCGGGTTATCTCATAGTAGGATGTTGAAAATACTAGGGTATTGAATATAGTTACATTTTGTTTCACTAGAGACTTTGTATATAGGTGTTAATTATTTAGTGACCTGTTCAATGCCAGGCATCAGAATGTTGATTTGAATTATCACTTCTTAGAAAATGCAAGAGAGGGATGGATGGAGGGAGGGAAGGAAGGAAGGCAGGCCATTTTTCTATTCTTGGGCCTCTTTACTCTAAACGTAGCACAGTGTTTCTCATGTAAGCTCTCAATGCATGCTAAATTAATGTAAGTATTTTAGGGTCTTCTTTGCCTATTATAGACTTATAACTTGAAGAGAAACAAGTTTTTAGAATTAAACTTTAAATTCAGGCAGTTATGTTAGTCATGTGGAATACTAGCAAGTGTCTGAAATTTATTATGCAAATACAATATTTTTGAAGAATTTCTGCAACTGGAATTCAGTTATTACAGCCGTAGTGAAGACAGTGACAACACTTATGAAGGGAACACTGTTTAGTTCCTACCTTGAAAAGCATTAAACTGTTTTCATTACTAAACCGTATTCTATCTACAATAAAATATTTAGAAAGCATAGAAGAGAAGGAAGAGGGGAGAAATACCCCGTTCAGCAACTCTGTTAATGTCTTTTTGTCTTACATATTGTTTACATTGTGGGTTTCTTGTGTTTTAGATAAGCTAAATGTTACTGATTCTGTCATAAATAAAGTCACCGAAAAGTCTAGACAAAAGGAAGCAGATATGTAAGTAATATTTTAATAATAAGCATGGATGACAGAGACTAATCTAGATTAAGCAGCATCTTGATCATAATTCTTTTACAGAGGTTGTTCATTTGTATACTTAAACCAATCATTCTTTCAGTGTGTATGTGTGTGTGTGTGTTTTTTTTCCTTAGTGGATAGCCTATGCCTTTGTGAATTAAAAATATTAATGAATCTTGGCTGGGTGTAGTGGCTCATGCTTGTAATCCCAGCACTTTGAGAGGCTGAGGTAGGTGGATCACTTGAGGCCAGGAGTTTGAGACCAGCCTGGCCAATATGGTGAAACCCTGTCTCTACAAAAAATACAAAAATCAACCAGACGTAGTGGTGCATGCCTGTAATCCCAGCTACTTGGAAGGCTGAGGCATGAGGATCACTTGAACCTGGGAGGCAGAGGTTGCAGTGAGCCAAGATTGTGTCCCTGCCCTCTAGCCTGTGTGACAGAGTGAGACTCTAGCTCAAAAATAAATAAATAAAATAAAAATTAATGAATTTTAAAAAATACATAGTAAAACTATAATCTCATGAAGTTTACAAATGTGTTCTCATGAGGGGAACAGTGTTTGTGGATTTCAGTTCAAACTAAAATGTGCAAAAATATTCCCTTAAAATGTATTAAGGGTGGATTTAATTAATACATTAAAATGTATTAATTCTTAAAATGTATTAAGAATTATTCTTTCCCAGCCGGACGTGGTGGCTAACGCCTATAATCCCAGCAGTTTGGGAGGCCAAGGCGGGTGGATCATGAGGTCAAGAGATCAAGACCATCCTGGTCAACAAGGTGAAACCCCGTCTCTACTAAAAATACAAAAATTAGCTGGGCATGGTGGTGCATGCCTGTAGTCCCAGCAACTCGGGAGACTGAGGCAGGAGAATTGCTTGAACCCAGAAGGTGGAGGTTGCAGTGAGCCGAGATCATGCCCCTCCAGCCTCGGTGACACAGTGAGACTCTGTCACAAAAAAAAAAAAAAAAAAAAGAAAGAAAGAAATGTCTTAGATTCAAAGAGCCTAAACTAAATGCAATGAACAATCCTTGATTGGATCTTGAATCAAGAAAAAAAGTTAAAAAGGCAACTAGGAAATCTGAATATGGACAACAAATTAGATAATCTTATTGTATCAATTTAGAATTTCTCAAGTATGATAATGGTATTGTGCTTATATCTGAAAATGGTGTATAAATGTACATATATGTATATACATTGATATATATATGGTATGTATATATATATAAATGTATATATATACATTTATACACCATTTTCAGATGGTATACATTTTTATAGAATTTTCTTCTGAGAAATACAAATCCAAGTTTGTTCTAACCTGGGTAAAAAGCTACACTGCATCTAATTGAGTAACAAATTGTTCCATAACTTCTACGTTTGGGCATCGACTTTCTTTTTTTTGAGACACAGTTTCCCTCTTGTTGCCCAGGCTGGAGTGCAACGGCATGAATCATTTTGGCTCACCGCAACCTTCACCTCTCAGGTTCAAGCGATTCTCCTGCCTCAGCCTCCCAAGTGGCTGAGATTACAGGTGTCCACCACCATGCCCAGCTAATTTTTGGATTTTTAGTAGAGACGGGATTTCACCATGTTGGCCAGGCTGATCTCGAACTCCTAACCTCAGGTGATCCACCTGCCTCAGCCTCCCAAAGTGCTGGGAATAAAGGCATGAGCCACTGTTCCTGGCTGGCATCTACTTCTTAATGGTCATTATGCCTGCCAGGGTGCTAGAACAGGGCAGGACATGGTCTGTGAACACAGATCCCCAGATCCTGGCCTAGGCTGGAGTCCCTACTCAAAGCCCATAGACCCCTCAGCCAATGTCTTCCTAAGAGATGCATGCTGAGGTACCTAGGGATGAAGTAAAATTATGTCTGCAACTTTCAAATGAATCAGAAGAAAAAAAAAAAAGAAAATGATGGTCATTACATTATTTTTTCAACATTGAGGTTTGAAACTTCTCCAAATAAAAAGACTAGAATTCATGGTACTATGTATTATCTTTGCCAGATGATTCTGCCCATTTTCAACATAATGACATAGCTGTGCACAGAGGCTTATGCCCATAATTCCAGCACTTTGGGAGGCTGCGGCAGGTCACCTGAGATCAGGAGTTCAAGACTAGCCTGGCCAACATGGTGAAACCCTGTCTCTACTAAAAATACAAAAAAATTAGCTGGGGGTGGTGGTGGGCGCCTGTAATCCCAGCTACCTGGGAGGCTGAGACAAGAGAATCACTTGAACCCAGGAGGCAGAGGTTGCAGTGAGCCAAGATCACACCACTGTACTCCAGCCTACATTTAATTCATCCGAGCTCATGCCAATTTAGGAATCTTGTTCCTTTTATGGAATCTAATTCATTAACAATGAATTAGAAACTAGTAGTTTCTGCATGACATAGTAAACTTGGTCTCAATAAATAAAAAACCACTGTGTATATCCATTAATATTAAAAACTTGGATGTCACAATTTCAAATCACCAATCTTTTTTTTTTTTTCTGAAATGGAGTTTTGCTCGTTGCCCAGGCTTTAGTGTAATTGCGCGATCTTGGCTCACCACCTCTGCCTCCTGGATTCAAGCAATTCTCCTGCCTCAGCCTCCCAAGTAGCTGGGATTACAGGCACCCACCACCATGCCCAGCTAATTTTGTATTTTTAGTAGAGATGGGGTTTCACTGTGTTGGTCATGCTAGTCTTTAACTCCTGATCTCGTGATCTGCCCGCCTCAGCCTCCCAAAGTGCTGGGATTACAGGCGTGACTTTTTTTTTTTTTTTTTTTTTTTTTTTACTTATTTTTACTTGACAAAATGCAGCTGAAGATTGAAGGTCTATATTCTCATGTACAAGACAGGATGAATTTCTCACTAATGTCAATTTGGTTTAGTCACCTTTTCCCTTAACAAAATTAGTTTTCTTTAACTAATTTTCTTGAAGCTAGATGAGAAATTTGGTTTAGTCAGTTTTTCCCTTAACAAAATTAGTTTTCTTGAAGCTAGATGAGAACAAAAGCCTAAGATTTAAAGTCAACCAGAGTAATTTTCCAAAAACACGGTCTTTGGAAATAGATCTCAGTCTCAGTTGCAGCCTGAGAGGAAAGTAAGAACCTTACATTTGCTAATCCATCCTGCCAAATTCTATTTATTATTTATTTATTTATTAAATAAATAAATGGATGGAGTCTCACTCTGTCGCCCAGGCTGGAGTGCAATGGAGTGATCTTGACTCACTACAACCTCTGTCTCCTGGGTCCAAGCAATTCTCCTTTCTCAACTGCCTCAAGCAGCTGGGACTACAGATACGTGCCACTATGCCCAGCTAATTTTTGTATTTTTTTAGTAGAGACGGGGTTTCACTGTGTTGGCCAGGCTGGTCTCAAACTCCCGGTCTCAAGTGGTCCACCACTTTGGCCTCCCAAAGGGCTGGGATTGCAGGCGTGAGCCACTGTGCCCGGCCTTATTTATTTATTTATTCATTCATTCATTTGAGACAGAGTCTTGCTTCATTCATTCATTCATTCATTCATTCATTTACTGAGACAGCATCTTGTCTGTCACCTAGGCTAGAGTATAGTGGCACGATCATGGCTCAGTGCAGCCTTGACCTTCTGGGCTCAGGTGATCCTCCAACCTCAGCCTCCTCAGTAGCTGGGACTACAGGTGTATAAACTTTGCCCAGCTAATTTTTGTATTTTTTGTAGAGATGAGGTTTTGCCATGTTGCCCAGGCTGGTGTCTAATTCCTGGGTTCAAGCAAACCACCTGCTTCAGCCCCCGCAAAGTGCTGGGATTGTAGGTATGAGGCACTGTTCCCGGTCTGCCAAATTCTGAGTTTTTAATTTGTATGAAATAGATTTTAAAATATTAGGGTCAGAGAAAAATGCGTGAATTTTGCTTTACAAAACTTATCATTTTAAAGTATCAGATTACACCACAGGGACTGATGGGTCCAAATTATCGAGTGAGGAAAAGCACTTCAGTTCAGTGAGACAGAGAAACTAGTAGTTTCAGAGTTCAATACCCTACAGAAGATGGCGGGGGATGGTGAGAATGATGGCAATTCTTTGGGTATAAATAATGAGCTAAGTAGACATTTGGTATAGGAATATTACACAGGCTGGTGTTCTTAATTATTGTCATTGTCAATGAATTAGATTCCACAAAAGGAACAAGATTCCTAATTTGGCATGAACTTGGATAACTAAAATGCAGGATCTCAGCTTATGAATTAATTAGTACTATGGCCGGGCGCAGTGGCTCACGCCTATAATCCCAGCACTTTGGGAGGCCAAGGCAGGTGGATCACGAGGTCAAGAGATCGAGACCATCCTGGTCAACAAGGTGAAACCCCGTCTCTACTAAAAATACAAAAATTAGCTGGGCATGG
>CAUYOR010085054.1:0-17575 GCA_963573925.1 Callimico goeldii | reverse complement strand
GCTAATTTTTTGTATCTTTAGTAGAGACGGGATTTCACTATTTTGACCAGAATGGTCTCGATCTCATGACCTCGTGATCCACCTGCCTCGGCCTCCCAAAGTGCTGGGATTACAGGCTTGAGCCACCGCGCCCGGCCGATTTTATACTATTTCTAATTACGAGAGAGTGTGGTAGCATATTTATTCTAAGGATTCTGTGATAGAATTAGATAAGCCAATCGATTGGCTGGAGAGGATCAATGCTTACTGGACCCAAAAATTAATATTATCTCAGACAGGAGTGTCTGGTTACCAATTTCCATTTAAGTAAACTATTGAGTAACTATCTGTTAAAGTGTTAATGACAATAGGTAACATCACTTAAAGGATTTTTTTATTAATAGCTAAAAATATTATTGGCTAAATTAGTCATGATTTATATACCAAATATTTTATACATTTATATTTCAGACACTACTGTTTAATAGGCAAGGAGATGAATAAAATAGAGACAAAATCCCTTTTTCATGAACTTAATGTCTAGTGGGGGAGGCAGACTTTATTCAGATTAGTAGGCAAATACATAATTGCATGTAGAAAGGCCTGCAATGCTGTTTCTTTCTCTTTGATAATATTGTACACTTTATATAGCCTGTGGCTAGATTCTGGTTTTCTGTAAATTGACACTTTTGTCAGTGCAGTTGGTGGAACATAGAAGGTGCTAATTACATGATTTTGGATGAATGAATGCAAGAAAGAAAAGCTATTTTATGAAAGGCTGGATAGTATCCTAAGAACAAACCTCTGTGCAGGCTAATAACTGCCTCTTTCTATTTAAGACAGAAACCAATGTATTTTTATTTGCCTGTTTTTTCATGAATGCACCAGATATTTAGCAGGACAATAAAAGATGTTTCACAACCACTCTAACACGGTTGAGGAAAAAATCATGAACTTCATGCAGTAAGCAGGGGCTGGTGTAAGGACACTATTTCGAGGAGGGTCCATAAATATTCTGGGGGGGGGTGGTTTCCTTGTTCCCTGCTTGTATAAGCTGGGCTGGCTCTTTGTCCTGGCAACATGTTTTGGGACCTCTGTAAGCCTGATATTCTCACCTGTCCTTCAACTCTAAGAGAATTCCAAAATTAAGATATTTTTTCACAACTAAATTTGCTTGCTCTGTGGATTCTCCATGTACCCCACCAGGAAATCATAGACGTTTAACTCCTCAAATAAATATTTGTAGCATATATTTAATGTGTTTCTGATTGGATGAATATTGTTGTGGCATAATAGAGATAAATATGAATAAACAAAAATGGAGTAACAAAGAGATAGGAGTATATGGATCAGAAATTCCACTTACTATAACCCCTTATCTCTTCAGCTTTTATCCATGGGCCAAATTACATTGAAACTGGTTTAAAATGACATATAGGGATTTTTTAAGTTGTTTTTTGCTATTCGTTACAAATGCTCAAGTTCATCATAATTGATTTTTTTTGTTTACAATTGTGCAATCATTCAGGAGTAAGAGAAATTCTGAACAAATATTTTTGACCCCCAACGTATTTAAAATATATAACAGTAATTAAATATATTTGTAATTTCAAAGAGCTATGCGCTCTAGAAAAAAAAAAACTAAAAATAGACAAAAATAAGTATGTTATGTTGCTTTGGGAGTGTGCAAGGCCAAGAAGAAAGAGAGATTTTCAAATTGTAAGATTTGTGATTCTAGCAAGAAGATAACAACAGGGAGGAGACTGAACAAGAACACGAAGGTAGAAGAGGGACATGCAGGTGTTTGTATTGTGGCACTATTCATAAACATAAAGGCATAAAATCAACCTAGGTGTTCAGCAACTGCAGACTTCATAAAGAAAATGTGTTATGTATGCACCATGGAATACTATGCAGTCATAGAAAGAATGAGATTATGTTCTTTGCAGCACCATGGATGCAGCTGGAGGCTGTTATCCTAAGAGAATTAATGCAGATATGGAAAATCCAATACAGCGTGTTCTCACTTACATGTGGGAGCTAAACAGTGGGTATGCACAGATATAAAGATAGAAACAGTAGAGGAAAAAAGGGAGGGATAAGGGAGGACAAGGTTGCAAAACTACCCATTGGGTACTATGCTCAGATTTGGGAGAGAGTTTAAACAGAAGCCTAAACTTTGGCATTACACAATATATTTATGAAACAAACCAGTGTATGTACCCTTTGAAACTATATTTTTTTAAAAAAGGAGGAGAAATAGAAACTAGGGCAACACATTTGCATATGATGAGGAAAGGAGACACATTATAGACATTCTGCAAGTACAAATATATTTAATGTGTTTGACAAGGTTTTGAGGCTGAGGAAGCAGGAGAGGTTGAGGGCTTAGGGAGTAATTGCTTGTGTGACAGACGTATTAGTGGTGATCCTCAGGGACAGCAGCTTATTTTGTAGGTCATGGTGAGTCGGAAGTTTCTAGAAGACTTCGATTTGTTAATTGTTAATTGCTAATCTAGACAGTTAATTAGAAAGGATTTGCCAGATATTAGTAGAGGTGGGAGCATAAATATATACATTTTGAAGTTATGGACAACTGGGTGGTATTTGGAAAGGAATGATATATCTTGGAGCAAACAAATACAAACTATTGTTTTTTGTTTGTTTGTTTTTTGAGACGGAGTTTCGCTCTTGTTACCCAGGCTGGAGTGTAATGGCACAATCTCGGCTCACCGCTACCTCTGCCTCCTGGGTTCAGGCAATTCTCCTGCCTCAGCCTCCTGAGTAGCTGGGATTTCAGGCATGCACCACCATGCCCCCCTAATTTTTTGTATCTTTAGTAGAGACGGGGTTTCACCATGTTGACCAGAATGGTCTCCATATCTTGACCTGGTAATCCACCCTCCTCGGCTTCCCAAAGTGCTAGGATTATAGGCTTGAGCCACCGCGCCCGGCCTAAACCTATTGTTTTTGAAAGGCAGCAATCAGAGACAACTTTTTCAAAGACTTTGTTGTCAGCAGGAAGTGCGGTAACATATCAGCAGAAAGTAATGTAAAGAATGTAGAATGTTAGAAAGTTAAGAGGAAGAAACAAGCAAAATTCACAGGAAGGCAAGGGTTAATGGATACCGTGAAGTCCCAAAGAATCTAAGATAGAATGGGTTTAAAGACATAGGAATGTCAGTGTTATATGGTCATACTGACATTTCATAGATTTGTATGAAATATGCTTAGCAATGCTGAGTTATGCAATTTAGAGACTTGCTTCTAAATGGACCCTTTAACTGGACAGCCGTCTCTCCTACTGTATTTATTAGCATTACTACTCTTACCATGACTGAGCCCTTCATACATATGTCAAGTGATTTTTAAAGACACATATCTAAGTGTCTTTACACTGTCATATATTTACCCTTAGTTGAAAGATGAGGAAAATGAGCTTCACCAACTTGGATAACAAATCAAAATTAATTCAGCTCAGAAAGAGAAATGCCAAGATGAGAATCAGACCCGTTTGACCTCAAGTTCATGGACTTTTGCTACACTGACTCTCATCAGACACATCTTCCCTCTGAGAGAGACAGATGGGAATAATAGGTGACAGTATGGTAGAAAAGAGAAGATAACTTGAGGAGGACTTTTACATCATGTAGCTTTTTTTTTCTTTTTATAAAGCAGGAATCTGAATGATGTATTGGCTATGGTTCTAAAATGAAACTGTGTAAAGTATAACTTGTATGTCATTAAAATACATCATTATTATCACGTTGCCCTTCTAAACAGATGCACTTTTTATTAAGAGCATACAGTCTAAGTGGATGTAGAACTGGTACTGTTTTGGTAATAATTTCCATGGATTTTTTTGCAGGAGAACATGCAATGTAGATATAGACATCTGGGCCTGTCAACACTCATTTTCAAGCAGTGTGACACGAAGCTTTGAACTTTCTGTTTTTGAGAAATATCACTCCCCCTTGAAGTCAATATTAATTAATGTTAACGTATTCTCTTTGTTTTCTTTTATGGCAAAGCTACAGGAAGTGGTACTCTTAGGCAGAAGTCCACTCTTGAAACCATTTTTTTTTCCTGAAAGCAACTGCATGTATAATCACTGACAATATTTCTCTCTGTCTGAATATCAAAGAGTTACTATGCTACTCTACCTGATAGCTTTATTTAACAGTGCATCATATTGGCTTTAAAAGATAGTCAATAAGGCAGATCATTATTTATGATGTAATATATTGGAGAGATGTACTCACAAAACAGAAAATCTTTAAACTGAGGATTGGGTGCTAGGTACCTAAGAAGGATGTATTTCCACTAAGATGGACCTTTAAAATTTCATCGTGCGCTCAGAAAACAACAGTAAACATAGCAGGAATATTAAGGCTAGACAACTATGCAAATCTTGGCCAATTTTTAACTAAACACAAGCTTAGAAGACTTTGTATAATGAGAAATTTTACTTCTCAAAAGGTATAATTTTTCTCCCCAAATCACAATAGAATTTAATCTTACATTTGCTCAATTCCAAATCTTATGTTATTTCCACTTCTCTCTGCCATAAGCAGTATGAAACTAACTACTATTTACTATTCTGTTGAATTAAAAATTTGGCTCATTTATATATTGTTTCTAGGGGTAGCTTTTGACAAAAGTTAATTGCCAACAAGCCCAGCATCTATGTGCACAGGGCCCTAAAGGTAATTACATAGGAGAAGAAAGAAAGGACAAATAGAGAAAGCTGTGCCAATAAAAGGTCACATTCATTTTTATGTTTTTTTTTTTTTGTGAGCTATAGTTACAGCCACAATATTTTGATATCATAAATAGATTTCCCAGGAAGATTGCCACAGGTAAAATGCTTCCTAGGATCAGATAAGGGGAAACATTTTTGCAAGGCTAGTGGGCCCTGAAGGGTGAATGTAGTCTACGGACAAATTTAGTAAGACAATACTAATTTAGACATAAGAAAATGCCTGTTAATCAAGAACAGTAAAAAATATGTATTTTAGAGGACAAGAGTGATTTACAGATTCTAAATGTACCACATACAAACATGTACAATTGATAAATGTCAATGACCTTTCTAATACCAGCAAGCACACATACTGAAGGAGTTGGAAGAGCAGAAAAATCCACACATTCTCTATTATAATCACTTTTCAATTAAAAAATTCTGCCCTGTGTACCAGATGAAGAGTATTTACTCAATCATATCAATAGATTTGAGTCTTATTCCTTGACTGTATGCTTCTTCTGTATAGATCCAAAACTAAATGATATTCTGTAATTTATGCAAAAAATAAAATCAATCTTCACAATTATTCAAAGTAAAATAGCTGCCCTAAGTTAGCATGCACCCCTAAACCCATGCGTAATTGCGATCCTGCGTGTCTCATTTTCACATGTTGTCTCACATATCAGCCAAGAGTTTCTCCGTAGATGGGAGTCTGCTACTGGGAGTTGATATAGGGCAGAGGCAGAAAGGAATGATTATTGAGTCCTGCAAGGTACCAGAAATGGGGCAGATCTAAACTACCTATCTCATGCTATGGACGTTGATATAGCAGAATTCACAGTGGCCTTGGGGCCTTTAAGACATGTTTTCAAATTCTAGTTTCAATTGTGAGAACTTGTGTAGTCTCATTGATCTCTTTTAGCAGCACTTGTTGATCTCTAAAAAAGTTATAAATGATACTCCAGTTACATGCAGCATGAATATGAAGCAAGGTAAAATATATAAGGTGCCCAGTGTATGCGCAATGAGAAGAAATTTTCCCATGATTTATTACGGAAATAAATGGTTTGTGGAACCACTTCATGGCCTGTTAGGAACTGGGCTGTACTGTAGAAGTGAGCAAACCTCTGTGGGTATTTACAGCTGCTCCCCATCACTTTCATAGCAACCTGAGTTCTACCTACTGTTTTATATATATATATATATATATATATATATATATATATATATATATACAAAGCAAAAGCAAGTTTATTAACAAGTAAAGGAATGAAAGAATGGTTACTCCATAGATAGAGCACCCTCTGAGGGCTTCTGGTTGCCCATTTTTATGTTTTTTTAAAAATTGTATTATATATATATATATATAATTGCGTTTTAGGTTTGGGGTACATGTGAAGAAGATGCGGGATTGCTGCATAGCTACATACATGGCAGTGTGGTTTGCTGCCTTCCTCCCCATCACCTATATCTGGCATTTCTCCCCATGTTATCTCTCCCCAGCTCCCCAGCCCCTGCTGTCCTTCCCCTATTCCCCCCCAACAGACCCCAGTGTGTGATGCTACCCTCCCTGTGTCCATGCGTTCTCACTGTTCAACACCTACCTATGAGTGAGAACATGTGGTGTTTGATTTTCTGTTCTTGTGTCAGTTTGCTGAGAAGGATGGTTTCCAGGTTCATCCATGTCCCTACAAAGGATACGAACTTATCGATTTTTTATGGCTGCATAGTATTCCATGCTGTATATGTGCCACATTTTTCCTTTCCAGTCTATCATCACTGGGCATTTGGGTTGGTTCCAAGTCTTTACTATTGTAAACAGTGCTGCAATGAACATTCGTGTGCATGTACCGTTAGATCAGTGGGAACATTCAAACATCACGCCCATAGGAGCGTGAACCCTATTGTGAACTGCACATGAGAGTTATCCAGGTTGCATGCTCCTTATGAAAATATTATGCTGATAACCTATCACTGTCTCACATCACCCCGAGACGAAACCATCTAGTTCTGGGAAAACAAGCTCAGGGCTCCTGCTGATTCTACATTATGGTGAGTTGTATATTTATTTCATTATTTATTCAAATGCGATAATAACAGAACTAAAGTGCACAATAAATAAAATGTGCTTGAATCATCCCAAAACCACCACCCCTAACCCATTAGTGGAAACAATCGTCTTCCATGAAACTGGCTCCTGGTGACAGAAAGATCAGGAACCGCTGCGCTAAGACACAGTTTGCTTACCTGTAAAATGGCAAAACAACAAAAAGAGTATTTAGGTCAGGAGCTCTTGTGAGAATTGAGTGAGTGAGTACAGAGCCTGCTACACACAAGTGATAGTTAAGTGGTAGCTATTAGTAGAAAACCCGTGTAATCCCAGCACTTTGGGAGGCCGAGGCGGGTGGATCACGAGGTCAAGAGATCAAGACCATCCTGGTCAACATGGTGAAACCCCGTCTCTACTAAAAATACAAAAAATTATCTGGGCATGGTGGCACATGCTTGTAACCCCAGCTACTCAGGACGCTGAGGCAGGAGAATTGCCTGAACCCAGGAGATGGAGGTTGCGGTGAGCCAAGATCGTGCCATTGCACTCCAGCCTGGGTAACAAGAGCGATACTCCGTCTCAAAAAAAAAAAAAAAAAAGAAAACCCGTGTCATACAGGTATATTAAATTCATTTTAAAGAAAAGAGAAACAACTCTTAAGGATCCAAAACAATAATCAGTGAATAACTAGCCAGGTCCTTTCCTCAATACTGACCTTTAGACTCCTGGAAAAAAATGACATTCAAGAGATGATCACAAAAACTTGGACATGAAGGGACATTTAGGAAACCCTGACCGCAAGCACATCCTCGAGGCTGCTGAACAAGACCCAGAGAGAGGAGCCGACCGGCCCAGCCTCACAAAGCTCAGGCTTTCTTGTGTCTTCTTGTATCCTTTCCAGACTTCTCATGGAGTAACCTTTGTTTCTTTTCTTCACGTGCATGTATGTAGACATCTCCATAAAGACCATCTTGCTTTGTCTTCCAAGACTGCCTGGATGTTGTATTGTCTCTCCTTGTTAATATCTCATTGGCAGCCGTTGAGCGTGACTTCTTTAAAAACACTTGTGGCCAACATGCTTGATCATAAGATTCACCAGAGATTATTAAGATGTAGATCTGAAGTCTTCCCCTATGAAGATTTTACCTAAGTCTTGACTATAGTGTTCTGAGTTTTAATTTTTGCCAGGCACAGTTACATATAATACTACGAAAAGAGGCTGTACTTGGCCTTTCAGAAACAGCAAGCATCTGATCATATCCACTCTATGCCCTTCCATGTCTCATCCACTACTTCTGCCCCTTATCTTTGTACTATTATTTCATGGGTTACAACTTTTGGAATCATCTTTAAGTAACTTGGAATCAAAGGGCTTCTAGTTGGACTGAAGATACCACTTAAGTGGTTCAATTTACTCCTTGAGAAGATATGTAATATTTTGCTCTTACATGTTTCTGTTTTTAAAGGTGTTGCTTTCTTAGGTTCCAAGACATTAGTAAAGGGATCATAATCCAAGAGGTTGATAAATGATGTGAAGTCTTTTTTTTTCCAAACCAAAACCAAAAACAACAACAAAAACATGCATTTATTGAACAATTGTTTCCCGGTTGTCTATTGGGTGGCTTACTCTGTTCAATCGAGGTTGAATAGGCATGGACGATATAATGTTCTAAAGATGTTTAATTTTAATACATTTGATGGAAAAACCCATAAAATTTAACCTGAGTATCTCAGATTGGGTTTCCCCAGAAAATAGAAACTTAGAGGGTAATTTGCATGCCAGAAATTTACTGAAGAGTTTACTCAACAACAACATTCATTAAGATCAGATGGAGAGAAGTTAAATTTCTAAATGGTTGCAACAAAAGCCTCAGCTGATCCTATGGAAAGCTCAGGAGCTAGGATGAAACTTCAAAATAATTTAAATTGAGTCAAATATCTCAGGCTTCTGTAACCAACATTGGCAAGTCACTAGTTACAGGACCCTTACTCGGCAAGGAGTAAATCTGTGTCAGTAAATTCTTCTGGTCACTAGCAATTGTAGGGAAGAAAATCTGCTGTGATTCATTAGCAGAAAACTCTTTCAGTATCTGGAGAAAAGGTTGCCTTGTTCCTGAAGAGTGTATGAGGGTTATTAATTAAATTTTTTTTTGAGAGACAGAATCTTGCTCTTTCACCCAGGCTGTACCATCTCAGCTCACTGCAACCTCCGCCTCCTGGGTTCAATTTATTCTCCTGACTTTAGCTCCCCAAGGAGCTGCGACTATAGGTGTGTACCCCGACACCCAGCTGTTTTTCTTGTATTTTTAATAGAGATAGGGTTTCAACATGTTGGCCAGGCTAGTCCCAAACTCCTGACCTCAGGTGACCCACCTGCCTTGGCCTCCCAAAGTGCTGGAATTACACCTGTAAGCCAAACGCCTGGCTGAGGATTCCTTATAGCACACTGTGGCGACAACTACAGTCTATCTCTTGCACCACTTACTTCTACTTGCGTTAGATAATAAGGTCACCTCATCAGGAATCCTGAAGGATAATGTTAGTTTCTTTTCCTGGGAAAGCTTTCAAAAGAAAGGCTAGTGGGATGAGCTGCAGCCCAAATAGTCACATCCTATCCTTTCTTGACTATTCATTCTGAGTATCCCATACCCTGAGATAGTACCTCTGCAATTCTATGTGGCATACATGTAGAGGTAACACACATCCTGTTCCTAAGGGTTCTGAACTATTGATCATGTTCTCCTTTGGCTGTAGTTTTAGTACTTGTCTATCATCTAAACTGGGCACAGATAAAGATGCACACAGATAAAGATGGGTCACTTCAGAGATAAATATATTCTCTCACACCCACTGTGTAACAATAGCCCTGAAAATCAGAGTCAATTACCTTGACCAGGTTGATGACACTGTCACTTACCTACAAATCTGTTGGAACAAGAAGCTCACAGTGTCCAGACAATAGCTATAGATTAAGGCTTAAAGATATTCTTATACAATCGCCTGATGGGAGCAAGTTGCCTATAGAAATCCAGACCTTTAGCTCCACAGAGCCTAGTGTTGTAGAAAGAAAAGCATAAATCCTCCAAAGTGGATCACAAGGGGCATGATAAGTAGGACAACTCCTACTTCTACCTTTTAATTTATCTTCCTTTATATTCTACCTAATGGGGACACAGCTCCAGTGGTGGGCAGCCTGTAAATGGCCCTTAACAATCCCTATCTCTTGATGTCATGTCCTGATATAATCCTCTCCTCTTGAATGTTGGCTGTTCTTAATGATGTTTAATGAATAAATGAATAGAATAGTTGAATTGATGGTACATAATTTTTGATACAGAGTTATAAAAACACATTGGCTTCTGTCTTGTGTTCATGCTACTTGCTCTTGAACCACTTGCTCTGAAAGAATAAAGCCCCCATATGTTCATGACAGCCTTCGAGGAGGCCTATCTGGCAAAAATTAAATAAAAAATCTGAGACCCTTATTTGAACAACCTGAGAGAAAGTGGTTTACACCAACAGCCAAGGAAGTCAGATTCGAGGTGAATTTTCAACCCCCCAGGAAAATCTTTAAATGACCACAGTTCGACCAATAGCCACCTATTGCGGCTTGCCAGAAGTCACACATGACATCTTTTCCATCAGTAGCTATCATACTGTTTGCAGGGGCATATAATTTAGTGGAAAATCTGCTTGCATCAGAGCCTTGATCTTCTACAAAACCTTTTACTACAGTTGACCTCTTTCAAAGTTTGTAGTCTTGCATATCATTCAGAAAATTCGCCTGAGCAATATTCTCAGAATTCGCTGATACCTGGGAACCCAATGTGGCTTATCAGGCATGGTGCTTTTTGCTTCATGGTGAAAGGTGTGAGATGAAATAATTTGACATCTACATTGCAATGGACGTCTTAGAACTAAGCATGAGTGTAGTGATGAAAACTTCGCTGATGCCTGAGAATCTTTGTAGCATTTCTTTCCCACCTTTGAGAGTGTAAGAGTCTTCAAAAAAATTTTAGTTATTGCAAATTTGGTCCCGGTATCATGATACTTTTAATATAGTAGACACATGTGATGTTTCGCAATATATTTGAATGCCCCAGGTCTCTTAAGAGGATGCTATAACAGAGAATGTAAGAGTTAACATCACTCTAGAGAAAGGCTATAAACATATACTGTCTATATGAATGTTGACAGAGTCTAGTTCTCCATTATGACAGATATAAGAAAATGTATTTTCAAAATCAATGACTGCATACCATGTACCTGAATTTTGACTAATACACTCCAGTCAGGATGATTCCAGGGGTAAGTGAGGTAGGTGGATGTCTGAGTATTGCTCAATTTACATCATCAAAATAAATAAAGCTAGATCATTAGTCCACTGGTAAAAAGCACAAATCTTTCACTCAGTTTCCAGATATAAGGCAGTTTTCAAACCAGAATTCATTGACTGAAAAGAAAACCAGGTTCTTATGAGACAGGACCCTGAAATAACATGGAAGCATTTGGCATTTATCAAAGAGATCTGTGGTAACTTATTTGGTTAACTTTACACGTGGAAAAAATTAATCGCCAGAAAATTGAGGATTATTGAAGACCGAGTTGTATCCTGATGTCTGGCAACCTGAAGTGTCATCATGAAGCTGGTTAGAGTGGAAGTAAATAAGAAGTATGATATACATATGCAGGGATATTTAAAGAAACAAGAGTGATGATCACTGAGTAGGTTTGTGATCCGAGTACATTCTTGTGAGCCAAAACTTGGCCAACATTCGATGTATTACCTAGCTGTTATTCACTTCCACTCTAACCAGGTTCATCATAACACTTCAGGTTATCTGGCACAAAAGCTACCATGGGATTGACCACTTGTGAGTATTTGCAGTAGTCCTTGTTATCCTGAAAGGTCATTCTGCTTTTTTTGCTAAATGAGATGATAATGAAGACTGCAACCCCTGCATATATTAGGTTAGCAGTCCCCAACCTTTTTGGCACCAGGGACCTGTTTCATGGACACAATTTTTCCATGGACCAGGGTTGGGGGTTCTGGAAGAATGGTTTTGGGATGAAACTGTTCCACCTCAGATCATCGGCCATTGGTTAGATTCTCATAAGGAGTGCACAACCTACCTCCCTTGCATGTGCTTACAGTAAGTCCCCACTCTTGTGAGAACCTAATGCTGCCGCTGACCTGACAGGCTCTGGAGCTCAGGTGATAATGTGGACAATGGGGAGTAGCTGCAAATACTCATGCATCTTTGCTCACTCACTTTCTGCTCACCTTCTGCTGTGCAGCCCCGTTCTTAACAGGTCCATGGTCCAGGGGGTGGGGACCCGTGCTTTAGGTTTTAAGAATGGCAAGTAATCTCCACCGTTCTTCCTATAACAAAATTCTATTTTTATTTACTATTTTGACTAAGGAGAGAGTGTCAGATGTCTTCACTTGGCATTTGCTAGGATAATACTATTTATTCTAGAAGTGAAGGAAATGATGTTTCATCCAACTACCAAGCATGTCCATTCCAGTGATATATGCAGAAACAAGAGTAGTGATCACTGGGTAGGTTTGTGGACCTAGTGCATTTCTTTTGAGCCAAAACTTGGCCAGCATTCTATGTATTATCTGGTTCTTACTTCCACTCTAACCAGGTTCAAAATGACACTTCAGGACATCAGGGTATAACTCAGTCTTCAATAATTCTCAAATATCTGGTGATTAATTTCTTCTGTGTTTAAAGTTAACCAAATAAGTTATTATAGAGCTCTTTGATAAATGATTGGAAAAAGAACTGCTACATGTTTCTATGCTATTTCAGGGTCCTTTCTCATAGGGACCTGGTTTTCCTTTCAGTCAATAAATTCTGGTTGAAAACTGCCTCATATCTGGAAACTGGGTGAAGAATTCTTACTTTATGCCAATGTACTAATGATCCAGCTTTATTTATTTTGATGCTGTAAATTGAGCAATACCCTTTCCAGATATACACCTACTTCACTTTCCTATGGAATGACCCTGTTGTATTAATTATCTCAATAGCTCTCAGTGGGTCACATCTTTTTTGAAAGAGTCTCACCCTGTCACCTGAGCTGGAGTATAGTTGTGCAATTCTGGCTCACTGCAACCTCTGCCTCCTGGATTCAAGCAATTATCTTGCTTCAGCCTCCCAAGTAGCTGGGGTTACAGGAATGTGCACCACACCTGGCTAATTTTTGTATTTTTGGTAGAGACAGGGTTTTGCCATGATGGCCAGGCTGGTCTTGAACCCCTGGCCTCAAGTGATGTGCCTGCCTTGACCTCCCAAAGTTCTGGGATTACAGGTGTGAGCCACTCTGCTTGGCCAGTAGGTCAGATCTTGCTGGTTGCCCCACCAACCTTGCAACTTATTGAGATAGTTGCATCTACCTGCTTTTTTTTTAATGGTTATGCACCACCTTGTTGTCTCTATTACTTGAAATCTTACCTCAGCTGTTACCAGGAAGCCAACTCTATAGATAACAGTATCTCCTACCAAGACAAGGGCCACCTATAAGCTGCCCAGTGATGTTGGTGGCCCCCTCACCAGCACATTTAAACAATGTCTCAGGGGATTTCTTCAGAAGGTAGTTGACTGCTGGGATTTCTGGACTTATATGGAATATCCACTTCAGCATTACTGTCACTTTTGGTCCCTCTTTCTGTTGTCTGCCATAGCAGATTTGGAGTTCGCACTTCATTTAGTGTGGACCATCACTTTCCCCAAGTTTCCATGACACCCTAGCCATGTGATCACACCACCTCCAGACACTTTGCCAGGGTATAAAATTCCCTTTGGCCTGAGAGTGCTCTCATGTTGATAAATTCACTCAACTTTATGTTCTGCTCTTACTCAATTTCGCATATTAAAGGTCCATTCTGAAAGCACACTCACCCAGTTGCCACAGGTCCACATTGCTTAGAATTTGAAGCACCTTTAACAGGAGCTTCATCTCTCTCTTTTCCGGCCCAACCCTTTTGGTCAGAGTGAGTTGGGTTCCACTTATTAGCTAGGCATTAGGAGGAGATATGAAAGTAAATCCTGAAGGTGTACATGTGCTGTCATGTAGGTCAGATGTCTCTGTATTGTCTCTAAGCAAAGGAGCATCACTAGCCTGCATCCGTGCAGAGTGTTCAGAAGAATCTTAATCTTCATTTTTGAGTGCTTTCACTCAGATATCTCTCTATCTAGCCTCTGGATCACATTTCTTTTTCCTAATCAGGCCTCTGACCTTGTCATACCAGCCTTATAGGGGACTGAAAATTCAACCTTCTTGGGGATCCACTACCTTTACAATTAAATTTTGTCCTGATTCTTAATTTTTATATACTCTAACTGTAAGAGACATCAATCTCTTTATATATTGCCAAGAAAGCTGTGTGTTTTCCACATATTTTCTTCAATTATTGATTAATTACCATAAGCCTTTTATTGACTTGTTCCAACTCTTTCACAACACTTAGTGAGAGTCATTCAATCCATTTTTTTACAGTTACTTTTTTCACTGAATTCAAATATCTGAGATATTGCAGAAAAGAGTGTATTCCCTTCTACTGGTTCTCATTCCATGTTATAGCCAGAAAATGTTCATGTTTTCAGTGTTACAGCCTGAAAGAGCCTTTTAGTAATCCAACGACCACCAATGGTAAGGGACTTTATGCCAGCGAGTTAACAAGCAATGCAGCTCTAAAATCCCATTTAGATTCAGTTTCTTTGGTCCACTCACATTTCAAAGTCTCTTAGGTCATGTTCTCCAGGGAATAGACTCTAAATTGGAGATTTACATGTGAGAAGTTCATTAGGAAGTGTGCTCAGGAACAATGCCTCTAAGTAGTGAGAGAAGCAGAATTGTCTAAAGGCATTGAAATGTGATGGAGCTGCAACAAAGGGCTCGGCTGGCCACATGCAGAGCTCTGGGGTTGGAATGGACCCTCATGATGTCCTTAAATGATATAGTATGCTGGTCCATTTTACCTTTGCATCAACTAGACATTGGCTGCAGCTTGCTTCTATGCAAGGAGCATAACCTTGGGTGATACCATTCCCTTCTGCAGAAGGCCAATTCCAGGGAGAGACTCAGCTATGAGTCATCAACAGACTATTGCCCTGGAAGCTGGGGGGATTTGAGTCTCTGTCGTGAAAACAGAGGGAGGTTCTTCAAAGATCACCAGAACATCTTCTACAATAGCCATGCAGTAGAGGCTGAAAAAACAAGCAAGAATTCATTCCTGCTGAAGACTATTTATAAAAGTGCCCTGACCACATCGTGGTAGGTGGTTGACAAATATTTTTCCTTAAGAGAGATATAATTCAAAACTGGCAGCTCGCTCCGACGATAAGCTTTAAGTTCAGACAGGTCAGTATCCAAGCTCTGAGTCTGCCACTAAGTTCATAATTCTGAAGTCTTGTTTTGCCTTATTTATAAAATGACAACCAATAAACTTACATTACAAAGCAGAATTGAGGATTAGAAAGATGATATAAGACAAGCACAATGATCAGCAAGTTGTGAGTGCACTGCAAATAATGAATGGATATTTTTATCTATATTTTTGTCTATTGTAAAATTGACCTCTTGATGAATGCAATGCCATTAGAGAGACACTTGTAGCAGATAATACATGGGCTGAGATTCAGACTTAGAAGGTGAGCTGGAGTTGTAGTGCAGATTCCACCACTTGTGTCTCTTTATTTCCGGCATGATTCATTTCTTTGATATATTCTTTCTAATATTTAAAGTGAGTTATTTACTTCCAAAAATCCTTTAGGTTTTCAGCTCTGTTTTTCCATCATCCATAAAATGGGCATTAATAAAGTGCATCTCACTGAATTATGGAGAGTTAAGTAAGGTCACATATAGAAACACAATTTATAAACTCTAAAGGTTATGGGACTCCATCATGAATAATAACAAACAGCTCTGTGGTGCAATATTTTAAATCTGAATCTCAGGCTTAGTATAATAATAAATATAAACTATACTTTCATTTAAGGACCCCATTTCTTCCTTGTTTTTATTTATGTCAGTGTCTCATTAGGATCACCACCTCTTTTTCCGTTAGTATTTCAGCCTTATTTTTCTCATTTTAAACAGTATACAGGGTAGTAGGTCATGCAGATTATAGGCACATCTCATACATTAACTTGCTAGATAATCGTAAATAACACATTATCTCTATCTCTCCGATTTTCTTTTTGTAAAATATATAAATGGTTACAAATGATTTAAAAGCTTTGTAAAATTATTTTTCTCATGGTAGTCCAGATATGCATTTTCTTTGGGGAAGGGGGCATGTTTATGTGGTAAAAAGTAGCTATGCCATCAATTCTACATATATTTTATAAAATTTTAGAGCACTTCATTCAAAATTCAGGCAGTTAGTGAATCTACATGGATTTCTGTCTACCTCCAGAAATATCTGCCAAGTGGCAGACATTAGATATCACTTTGTCCAGATCTCTAATTGTAAAGAGAAGTCAGAATACTGGCCATTCTTTAATGAGATCTCTAATATTAAAACGTTGGTCACTGTGCAGAGACCTGCTTGGCCACTCAGGCCCCTGTCCAGCATTCCCACACAGCTCCACTGCCCTCCTTTTGTGTTTCCCAGGTCCATCTGGGTTGAAAGTATATCTCGGAAGCCTCGTGAAACTCACTGTGTTCATAAGGCTTAAAGTGTCTTCCAGTGCTAAGAATGCTGTGATGGTCACAAGCTCAGGGAACACAACAATCAGTCATCTTAACATTGCTAGAAGGCCCTCTGGAGAAGGAGAGGCACAAAAAAAGCCAGATTGTGAAAATTAAAACAATTCATCAATAAGCAGAGATCATCTCATTCCCACGAGCAGTAAAAAAGTTCAGGAAAATATTACTTTACCAAATGAACAAAATAAGGTCTCAGGAGCTAATTCTAAATTGATGAGCTCTCAGACAAGTAATTCAAAATAGCTATTTTAAGGAAGTTTAGTAAACTTCAATAAAATACAGAGAATCAATACAGGAATTTATCAGAGAAAGTTAACTGAGAATGAAATAATGAAAAATAAACAGAAATTCTGGAGGTGCTAAATACAATCAATTAAATTAAAAATGCAACAGAGAATATCAAGAGCAGACTTGATTAAACAGGAAAAAGAATCAGTGAGTTCAAAGACAGACAATTTGGAAATACACAGAGAAGAATAAAGAAAAAGGAATAAATAACAATAAGCAAAGTTCATGGGATCTTTGGGATAACATCAAAATTGCACGTTTGGTTTGTTGAAGTTAAGGAGATAATTGAGAAAGACAGAGGGCTAGAAAGTTTATTCAAAGAAATAATAATGCAAAACTTTCCAAATCAAAAGAAAGACATTAATTTCCAGATAGGGGAACTTCAAATGTCACCACATTCAACCAAAATAAGAATATTGCAAGACATAATATAATATAATTCACAAAGGTCAATGACAAAGAAAGGATCCTGAAAACAGTGAGAAAAGAAGCAAATAACATGTAAGAGAGATTCAAAACACCTGACAAAAGACTTTTCAGGAAGGAGTAGGATAACATATTCTGGGTGCTGAGGGAGGAAATATGTCAACCAAGAATACTGTACTCAAAAATATTATTTATCAGAAATGAAAGGGAGAGACTTTCCCAGACAAACAAAAGCCGGAGACTTTTTGTTATTAGACTGGTCCTGCAAAAAAAAAAAAAAAAAAAAAAAAAAAAAAAAAAAAAAAAAAAAAAAAAAAAAAAAAAAAATTTATAAAAAAAAAAAAATTAAAAAAAAATTGGTGTTG